>JAQBSW010000736.1:0-173946 GCA_029291075.1 Eudiplozoon nipponicum | reverse complement strand
CCCAATGAGGTCATCACGGACAGAGGCACTTGCTTCTCATCTGATCGTTTCAAAACCACCTTGCGGTACATGGGATGCATCTTACGCCAGACGACTGCCTACCATCCCCAAGCTAATGGCATGGTAGAGAGAATGCATAGGGAACTCAAAGCTGCTTTAGCATCCTCGTCCATTAATGGCAACTGGGTCGATGCACTACCTTTAGTTCTGCTTGCCATGCGTTCCCGTACTCGTGAATCCATTAAAACGTCTGCGTCACAACTCTTGTATGGCATGGATCTACGCCTGCCTAGTCAGCTCCCACGTCTACTACCGGCACAAGATGACCCACAAGACGAAGCTACCCGCCTTCGACTTCATTTCGGTAACATGTCCGAACAGCAGCCGAGACACACGCCTCGTCCAGTCTTCGTTCACCCACAGCTCCACAGCTGCAAGAGAGTACTCGTTCGCAACAATAATGCTGTTGCACCACTACAACCCAAGTATCGCGGTCCTTACCCGATTTTACTCAAACAACCAAAATACTTCATCATTATGCAAGGCGCTACACCGACATCAGTAAGCATAGACAGGTTGAAACCGTTTATCGAACCACCTGATCCTGAGAGCGTTCAACCTTCTACACACGTCTCAGGCTCCGTCTGCCCACAATCTCAATAACCTGCTTTGTATAACGCGTAATTAATTTTTTTAAACATTAACATTAACTATAAAATTTTTTAACCTTACGTTATTTTTCGTATTTGTCTCACGTGGCATAACCAGCTGTTCTTAGCTAACAATTGTGTAGCATTTTTGAACAGTTCTTTGGTATTATGCCATCTCTGAGGCAATGTTCGTGTACATATTTTTATGCAGTTACCTTTGATTTTAATGTATATATTTTTACATTATAATGTATTTCTCACACATGACATCACACTGCCTATTTTGGTATGACCAGCTACTTAGAGCTAACGCTTTCGTGTAGCAACACTAAGTAGTGATCAGCTTCATATCATGGTACAGGCCACTTTCAATGCATATCTCAACTTTATCAATTGCACAAAGACCACTCTACAAATGTCATGACCACAACGTCGAGCACTCTAGCTCCTTTGGCCGTATACAAACACATTGACAACGATCCAACCTGCTTAGGTTTTAACTTAAACCTGGCAAATTCAGAGGCGATTTACCTCGAAATCTTCACGCTGCGGCTCCAAAAACTTACACTGCTCTATTTTGCCTCACGTGCTATGACCGACCACTAGAGCTAACAATTTGTGTAGCAATTCCTAGTGGTTACCTGGCATCATATCATTGTTGAAGCAACCAACAAGCATATTTAAGCCCAGCACTTATGGTTCATCATATTTTTGCTTAACTTGGTTCGAACTCTGTCATGCATTTCTTATCTAGCCTCGCAGAGAGGAATTTTTTTTCCTTTTTTTCAGAGAGGAAAGTGTTGTAACGACACAAATCAATGGCCGACATATTGCGTAAATTAAATTCAAATTTATTTACGTTGCACCAATGAGAAAAAAGCGAAATTGCCGTTTAACCACGTTTAACCAATAGTGTGCAAGTAGACATATTGCATGCTATTTAAGCACGGTAATTTACCATGCAAGTCAGTTGTGGAATTTGCATTCTACCTGCTTCACGCGTGTGCGTTCTGTCGGCTGTCAATACCTACGCTGGTGATTTGATAGTTTCACCAACAACTAACTACATCCGTGACTCATCTTGTTGCGGTATACCGGAGAGACGAGCCAATTAAGTGCAGAACCTGCAGGACGCCATCCACATCGTGAGTACAGCTCAACCACGGGAGCGACAACTCAACCAGAGTCCACCCAAGGCTCTAGGACATCTTCAAACTCTGAAGACTTCAAGAGAACGCATTACCAGGCCCTCTTAAGGGCCCCCATATCAGTAACTAATCTCTATTCAGAGCACCTTAACCGAGTTTGTAACGTCGTACGGCATTTACTTGAAGCCGGGGCGTTTACAGAACCATTTCGAAGTAAAAAATTAAAAAAATAAATTTTATCAGATACAAGAACTGTTTTCTTCGTGTTACCTTCTCAAGTATCTACAAATGACTATATATGAATATATGAATATATATATATATATATATATATATATATATATGATGATATTGATGTGTAAACTCCGAGAAAGTGGAATAAGTAGGCAAATAATAAATCGCGTACATCACCTCTAGTTAGAGCTCATTGTTTTAATATGCTTTTCCTGCTTGCATAAATCCGCCTGCATTTTGTGTATAACAGAGCATCAGATGTGTATAACTCATTTCTGTTATTGCATTTAGTAATAATCTTAGACGCAACGCATGAAGAACATATGTGCAAGGTTTCAGTGAAGTGTTGCGCAATTGCAGACTTGTATGCATTATTCCGTTTGAAACAGGCGTTTAAATTATAATGTTACTTCATTCGAGTAATTAACCTTTTAGTCGATCGGCCTACGTAAGTTGATCGAAAACTTGCGCATGTATAGTGGTAAATAATATTTGAGGTCGACATTGACGACTGTTTCGTTTTATGTGCTGGTAAAGGCAAGTGTATGCAATAAATGTGCGAGTTAATGCTGTTCCAACGGTCTTCTGTGCTGTGCAGGAAACATCATCCTTTTTAAATGGAATGCTCAGATAAATAGGTAAATTTTCAAATATTAAATACGTCTGTTCCGTTCGATATACCATTTTAACAATTGATGCAATCAATTATTTAGGATAACCAGCATATAATAGGTTGTTTGTTGCTTTAGAATATTCGTCACCTTTCGAATCTTGACTAACCGATCTGCCGCGAACTGATGATAATATACATGAAAATGGCACGATACTGTATAGACCAGGTTTGTTTATGGTAAATTGTTCAATTTAATTTACAATTAGCGCCTTACTTTAGTAGTACGTCATCATCACAATTATCATCATCCTGCACAGCCATACGAGACTCCAAAGTAACTTATGAGCATTTATATAATTAAACGAACATTGGTTACGCGGGAAGTGATAACAATTATTATAATCAAGGTTGCGATCTTGATATAAGCACCTGACCAATTAATTAAAAGAAACATGTTGCGCGACAGTGAAAAGATCATTTACCTGATTTTCGGATTGCGTACCGAAATATTTGAATCCACTGTCATCATGATGATTTTTGCATATATTTCGATTTCCGGGTACGGAAATCTTTTTCAATGCCAAACACATCACCCACTAAGTTGACAATCAGTATGTCAAGTGGAAATATTAGTTTAAACTGCCTCATTTATACTTGTTGTTAGATATCTTAAACATAACGTTTATTTAAAAAATGCTAAGAAAGTGTATGTTAAATTGGTTTGTGTATATGTCTACATGTATACACTCTTCGCAATGAGATTACAGTGATTTAATGACAATTACTGACAACTCACTAGATAAGCGTACGTCATGCCTGTGTGTATGTGTTCTCGTTTGTTTTGAATTGAGGAGTAATCAGTTAATGCACGTGTACACTCATCCCAGTGAAATTACAGCGATTTGGCAACATCTGACTATTCACTGGATAAGCGTGTTTGTGTGTATGTGCGTGAGCGTTTACTTAAAACTGAGAGCTAATCTGTTACATGTAATTACAGGCACGTGTAACGGTCATACAAGTAAAACTAAAATGATAACTGTCATTTCCTAACTGCACACGTCAGACCTATTTTACACTTACTTTTCTAAATGAAGTAATTACGAGTGGCATTTCGGTGAGAAGGGGGCAAGATACTATGAATAGAGTAAATAATTAATAGGTAGCAAAATTAAATTAGAAACGGATAAAGTGTTTCAATAGGGTAGAAAGTTAAATTAAACGGTCCGTAAAAGAAATTAAAATTGCCTGATAAAGAAGATACTAGTAATAGTGCAAAGAAAATAAATAAAATAAAAATAAACCATGCCATCATGTATAGATAAATGTATGTTAAAGGCGCTACACTAACAACAGAACATAAGATAACAGATAAAATAAGATAACAAGTAATCAAGGATGAAATAATAAGATAATCAAAATTAAATTAGGCGATATTGAATTACTCACTCTCCACCTCTGTAAGTTAATATCAGTCCAGTGTTCTTATTCTTTTACTTGAGCGAGTTTCTGATTCTGATTCTGATTCGTGCAATCTTCGTTTTCTACCATTATTTAGTGCTGTATTCCAAATAGGACCTAGTGATTTTTCTACGGCTGTTTCATTCATTATGTCATTTCTCGATTTAATTTCGATGGATTCTCTAATCAGTCTAGTCGATCTGTTACGGTTACAAATTGATATACGTCTGCACCCATCCCAATTAATTGTGTGTCCTGTCTCTACTGTATGGCGTGCAAGATCTGATCTATTAACATGGGCATACTTGCATGCGGTTTTATGTTCCCCTCTTCTAACCTTAATCGGGCGCATGGTTTCACCCACATACATCAAGTTACAGTCGTTACATGGAATTTCATATACTCCTGATGTGTCTAACGGTTCTATTTTTTCCTTTTGGTTGGGAAGTTTAATACCTAGGGTAAGGGTCTGTTTTAAAATAGTACGTATATTGTATTTTGATGCAACCATTTTGATTTTCCTACTTAGTTTAGAGTCAGGTATAACCATTACCCTCCAGTCATCTTTTGATTTATTTGACTTCACGTACTTCCAGTCATGATTAAATTTACTTATAACGCTCATTATAGTTGCTTCAATTAACTTTAGAGGACACCCATTAGCACTGAATATTTCTCGCAGTCTCCCTAATTCAATCTCTCTATGTTTTTCTAAATCTCTAAACCAGGCAACCTTTTGAGAATTATTGTTAATGTCCAACACTCTCCAACATATAAAATGTCTAAGTTTCTATGTCATAGAATAAAGAAATATTCGTACTTCTTAGACAATACTTTGATGAATTCATACCATTTGGTTGAGATTGTAGATAAATGTGAGCTTAATGAAAACGATAGATTGGCGTGTTTAGATGTGGTGTCAATGTACACCAATATACCAGTACCTAAAGCACTAGACTATTTTCAGCGTTTCCTGGTTGATCATCCAGTAATATTGGAAGGAAGCAAAATGACGATAAGACACGTCATGGAGATGATGTACGTATGTATGTCCTCCACTTATTTTAAATTTAGGAATGCATTTTATAAGCAGATTAGAGGTGTTCCAATGGGGCAACCACTATCGGTTCCAATAGCTAATATCTTCATGCATTACATGGAGAAGACTCTCTTAGATATAACGCCCCTAAATCCTAAATTGTATGTACGATATTTGGATGATATATTAGTTATTTGGAATCACGGGGAGGATCAACTGATAAATTTCTTAAACATAGCAAATCAGGTGAGCGAGCTTAAATTTACAATTGAAAATGAATCATGTGGCGAATTACCATTTCTGGATGTCAAGTTAATTAGAAATGGTACAAAACTAGAACGGGATGTTTATAGGAAGGATACTTACTCAGGTATCCTTCTTAATTTCGATTCAAATCATCCATATATAATGAAAATCGGTATCTTAAAATCGATGATAATAAGAAGCTTAAGATTAACAGATAAAAAACATAGAGAGATTGAATTAGGGAGACTGCGAGAAATATTCAGTGCTAATGGGTATCCTCTAAAGTTAATTGAAGCAACTATAATGAGTGTTATAAGTAAATTTAATCATGACTGGAAGTACGTGAAGTCAAATAAATCAAAAGATGACTGGAGGGTAATGGTTATACCTGACTCTAAACTAAGTAGGAAAATCAAAATGGTTGCACCAAAATACAATATACGTACTATTTTAAAACAGACCATTATACTAGGTATTGAACTTCCCAACCAAAAGGAAAAAATAGAACCGTCAGAGACATCAGGAGTATATGAAATTCAATGTAACGACTGTAACTTGATGTATGTGGGTGAAACCATGCGCCCGATTAAGGTTAGAAGAGGGGAACATAAAACCGCATGCAAGTATGCCCATGTTAATAGATCAGATCTTGCACGCCATACAGTAGAGACAGGACACACAATTAATTGGGATGGGTGCAAACGTATATCAATTTGTAATCGTAACAGATCGACTAGACTGATTAGAGAATCCATCGAAATTAAATCGAGAAATGACATAATGAATGAAACAGCCGTAGAAAAATCACTAGGTCCTATTTGGAATACAGCACTAAATAATGGTAGAAAACGAAGATTGCACGAATCAGAATCAGAATCAGAAACTCGCTCAAGTAAAAGAATAAGAACACTGGACTGATATTAACTTACAGAGGTGGAGAGTGAGTAATTCAATATCGCCTAATTTAATTTTGATTATCTTATTATTTCATCCTTGATTACTTGTTATCTTGTGTTCTGTTGTTAGTGTAGCGCCTTTAACATACATTTATCTATACATGATGGCAAGGTTTATTTTCATTTTATTTATTTTCTTTGCACTATTACTAGTATCTTCTTTATCAGGCAATTTTAATTTCTTTTACGAACCGTTTAATTTAACTTTCTACCCTATTGAAACACTTTATCCGTTTCTAATTTAATTTTGCTACCTATTAATTATTTAATCTATTCATAGTATCTTGCCCCCTTCTCACCGAAATGCCACTCGTAATTACTTCATTTAGAAAAGTAAGTGTAAAATAGGTCTGACGTGTGCAGTTAGGAAATGACAGTTATCATTTTAGTTTTACTTGTATGACCGTTACACGTGCCTGTAATTACATGTGACAGATTAGCTCTCAGTTTTAAGTAAACGCTCACGCACATACACACAAACACGCTTATCCAGTGAAAAGTCAGATGTTGCCAAATCGCTGTAATTTCACTGGGATGAGTGTACACGTGCATTAACTGATTACTCCTCAATTCAAAACAAACGAGAACACATACACACAGGCATGACGTACGCTTATCTAGTGAGTTGTCAGTAATTGTCATTAAATCACTGTAATCTCATTGCGAAGAGTGTATACATGTAGACTTATACACAAACCAATTTAACATACACTTTCTTAGCATTTTTAAAGTAAACGTTATGTTTAAGATATCTAACAACAAGTATAAATGAGGTAGTTTAAACTAATATTTCCACTTGGCATACTGATTGTCAACTTAGCGGGTGATGTGTTTGGCATTGAAAAAGATTTCCGTACCCGGAAATCGAAATTTATGCAAAAATCATCATGATGACAGTGGATTCAAATATTTCGGTACGCAATCCGAAAATCAGGTAAATGACCAATTAATTACTTGCATATGTCAGTATAAACTAAGAATTGTATAGTGTATAAAGGGCAATTCATCCAGGAGACGGGTTTGGTCCTTGACCGGTTTCGTCCTTTATTGAGAACTCATGTACTGTCCAGAATTTGTTACGGACATGGCTCGAACCTGGGCACGTCTGCTTCGGAATCTGGTGCTCTAACCACTGAGCCAGGGTTAAACTACACTATACAATTCTTAGTTTATACTGAAATATGTAAGTAATTAATGGGTCAGGTGCATATATCAAGATCGCAACCTTAATTATAATAATAGTAACTAATGTTTGACTGCCATATAACCATAAGCGAACCAAAAAAATGAATTTTTTTATAAATAACGACAAAAATATTAATTTAGGCACATGAATTATTAGTGAGATATATGACAGAGGCCCTAGTTACTATGAGAATATTTATCTAATCAGACAAACTTAACCTCCACACAACACAATTATAGCCAAGTCAGCTATAAGGCAAGGCAACATCGACAATACAGCTTCCTTACAGGTTTCACTTGCCAACCTTGTTTCTTACGCCAATCTGGCGCTGGATGAAAATACATAAAAAAGACAGAAAATAATTTTTCTTGGTCTAACGAGAAACTGATATTTGTATGCGCTATATTGTAACTTTGAAGCATTATACGTGATTACGACTGGTTCTTTAAATCAAGTTTGCGAGCTTAAAGTAAACACTAATCCAATTGTATTTAACCAGTCGTCAAACAACATAAAAAAACAAAATACAATGGGGTAGGTGTTTACTTCAAGCTCGCAAACTTCATTTAAAGAATTGTTGCCACCACCTGCGCAATCAGTCATCGTTTAATTACGACTGGTTTTATGAACAAGGAAATATCATCAACGTAACGTATGTACTGTGAAACTCCATTTCCAGCGCAATGCCCGAATATGGTTTTTGCGTTTTGTTTTTTCTTTCAATATATTTGCATTTCTAGATACTTGAGAAGAGAATGAGAAAGAAACGGTTCTAATAACCGATAAAATTTCATTTTTTTAATTTTTTTACGTGGAAAGAATACTATGAGTAATCAATGTATTGCAAACTCCTGCCATATATATGAGTATGAACGTGTGCTTGCACAAAAGAGCCATATTACTAGCTTAGTAGTTAAGTTAAGATCAGTATTTTGTCGATCTCCTTTAAGCGGCTGAGAAATGGAAAATGACCAAATATGGTTGTTGTCGCATTGATAGACTTGTGAATCGATTTATTCACTCGATTTGGTTTAGATCCATCAGCTGAGCGTCAAGAGACGTTATTGAAAAGAAACATAATTCTATTTTTATATGGCTCCTATATTGTGTGGCAATGGTGTTGTCAATGCGAAATTGATATTAAGTAGGGTTAAATAAAACAATAGATGAACTCGTGTATGAAGAGGCATCCAGATTACCAGGATACATTTTCACAAAAACTTGCATTTGTTTAGACAGGATATCTTACCCTGTAGATTAGTTCATTTACATCTATATAAAAGTTATGATTCGCCTTGTTCCAAAGTAAATCAAATTCATCGAATGCCAATACAAAGTTGCCTCATATTTGTAATTGACATCGCACATCTGCATCTTGAATGAGACTAGGAAGCATAGTCTGAATCCATTTTACAAGGCACCGCATACCTTCAATATAGTGATTCAGCAAATTTGATCATTCAAGAAAATAGCGTGAAGGACTCTGAATCCCTGGGTCGTTGCATTCTCGGCTATGCTTGTGTCGTTTAAATCAAGGTTGCAATCTTGATATAAACACTAAACCCATTATATACATACATTTGTCAATATAAACAAAGCATTGTATAATGTTTAAAAGGTAATCCATCAAGTTGACCTAGCGTTCATTTACAGTCGACTCACCTGTGTGGACGGCAGGTCAAAAGGTGGTATTTCGGGAACCGTTTTTTTAATTCTACGATGAAGTACAATTTGTAAAAGCATAATTTGAAAAGTTTTAGCACTTGAACAATATAAAATTTTGCTTCAACAAATTAAATAATTAAATCACAGGCACTTTTATCAACTCTGGTTCGTTTAGCAGCGGAAATATTTCATTTAATTATTTAATCCCTTAATTTTTGGAATCTCAGTTCTCTACGCGACTACTCTACAGATATAACCTAAGTGGTGTATTGATCACTTTAAAACACAAATACGCATACCCATAAGTACTGGACCGATGTCAACATTAACAAACAGCTTCGGTAATGATAAAAACGGGTGCGAGTCAAGAAAGCCAAGATCGTTGTTAAAAATGCCCTCCATTAAGCCGATTGTGTTATTCAGCTGCCAGATCATTAGACGTCCAGACCTTGTTAGAGCGCCGAGCAGCATAAGTTGATCTGATCGGTGACTTTGTGGTTGCCTTCTTGCACGTTCAAGTTGCTGCTGTTGCATTCCACCAGCAACCAGGCTCGCCAAGCGATTGTTACCAGTCATCTGTTGTGAAGTTGACGTATGTTCTGCATTAGGCATCATCGGCATATTACATGGCGATACTTCCCCATTAACCAATGAATCATAAGCCTGGGAATTAATTCGATCCAATGACAACCCATTTGTATGAGTGTTTAACCAAAACACCGGAGAGTCCAACAGAATGGCAGGACAAACTTGACCACCACAACTTTTTAAAAGATGGATCCGACCACGAACATCGCCGATCGCAATCCACGAACTGAATGGTATGAATACGGAATGTATAAACAAAAGCAATGCAATATAAAGACAAGAAAACAATATTATAATGCTCGTAGCAAATTGTGCAAGACGCTGAAATTTGTATGGAAACAAATAATAAGCATAGTAATGTCAAAGTCAATAAAATGTATTTGCAAGAAGGCAAAAGCAATGCTAAAATCAAAATGAACAAAGACTGGATATCTTCGTCAACTTAGAATATAAGAGGCGTGAATATGATTAACTAAAACTGCAACAAAATGCAAAACACTTCAAAAAGAATTCGCGATTGAACCAACATAAAGTTTAATTAAATGGAAGAAACATATCTACGTCTAACAGAGAGCTACAGACAAGACGAGTTTGAAGGATGAAAAATACACTCCTTTGGGCACCTAGTGGTACTTCAACAGTCCAAAAACCTACACCATAATTATGGAGACATTATCGCCAGTCACTTGACTCACAGATTTTCCTGCATCTTAGGTATATAATGACAATCATCGGCCTAATAAAGAGTAGCATCATAAATATCATTTTCCTGAGAGACTGTCCTATCCATTTGGTATTGGAAAGGGTGCTATCAACCGTACCAAGACGATTGACTATGGTTGATAGTTATCTCATTGGAATCGACAATGACCATTGGTACAAAAAGCACATCCGTTTTAAGTCAAAGCAAATTATCTGCAAAGTTTAAAATCATTTTGGATATTTTAATGAAAATTAGTAATCAATTCCACTAAATTATATATATATATATATATATATATATATATATATATATATATATATATATAATTGATTCAAGTCCATATGCAAGAAACATAAATCTAATAATACAAATAGATAACGCATTTTAGAACTGAAGAAAGCGCAGAATAAATAATTTTTACAATAAAATATACAATTAGGGAAATGCCATTATTAAATGATAAATACTTACAATTTTGAGGCCAGTCATTTTTGCGAATTAGCAATGTAGATCAGGAAATACTTAGTATAATTACCATTATTTTAGTTCCTTAATGCGCTATGTAGAACAGTTAATTATTAAGCGAATCCAACATAATTTTATACCAAACACCATCTGCAAAGGGATAAAGTTTTCCGCAATATTTGGACACATATTTTTCAAAGAGAAGACTGTAAATCGGGCAGATTAATAGATTTTTAAAGCAATAAATGACACGGTTCTGCGTATTGCTGAATCAGTCAGTTGCAACCCCCTTTCTCTGCAGTCAGATAGACGAAAGAAAATTTTACAAAAATTGAATATGAACTTGTTGAATTACTTATATGTATAATGTATACATCCTTATATGCGTTTCTGCTTACTATTTGATGTTGTGCAACAAATATATTTTAACCAACTAAATCCTATTTTCTTCTCAAATTTAACTGTATAAAGTACCAGGTATTTTTTCGAGTTAGAATCTGATTAAAGTTAAATGGCCCCTTTTGAAAATTGTAGATTATTCTTCAATTCACTAATTCTCAGTTTACATTACTAAATAATAACCATTGTAAATTTAAACGGGACGAAAAGCAGAAGGATGAATATTGTAAAGTCAAACAGCAAATATCTGCAATACTCCATGAGATTGTAATTTAAATCTTTAAAACTTTAACTAACGAAACACTGTTATTGGATAAAACAAGAAAAACGAAAGCTAGTTGTACGACTGCACTGAGATATTTATCCAGAAAACATAGATCCATAATGCACAGTTAACCTTGATTATATCACTGATTCAGCCCAACATTGCATTTCTAATGAGCTAAATTATAATTACTATAATCAAGGTTGCGATTTTGATATAAGCACCCGACCCATAAATTACTTACATACATTATAAGCCGATCAAGATACAGTACCATCTCCTACAACAAAAAGTAGACCTTGTTGGCAACAATTGTTAGATATGATTCAGAATTCGTCTACATTATGTTAACAATGTTAGCTTTACTCGCACATTTCACTTTCTGGACGTTTCATAACTGTGAATGACAACTATCTAAGTTCTACACCATTTCAGCTTACTAGAATGTCACTAAAATTAACATTCGAAGTAACCCCTCATTCTAAGTAAAATAAATGATAGCTACGAATGCAATGCATAACGCATAAGTATAAGAATAGGTTGTTGACGATACTAATTGAGGAACTAAAAAGGGATATCAATAAGGGAAAATGATATTTTCCCTTTTATTGTGATCACGATCAATAAAGTAAAGCCAAACTATGTCGTAAAACAATATCATAGTTTAAAAGGTCACAGCTAACTTCAGTTTAAAACGCGAAGGCGTAGAAATCAAATCCAGTGACGCTTACATTTTAAGTCCGATCGACCGATTACAGATCAGAGTGATCCATAAATACTGATCGATTATTTAATCAGACATGTAAATTTCGCATGCGTAGCAATTATTAACTTATATTCTTAGCCAATATTTGATTTAATATTACTTGATCTGTGTTTAGACTAACATAGACTGAACTTTTGAGAATATTTCGGCGACTCTTTGTGATCGCCTTCTTCAGTTCACCTGACATAACAAGTTCTAAAACAAAATAATAAAGTTTCGTAATTTTTTCATTCTTTTAATCCGATTTACTACTAAAAATAAAAATCAAATAATGTACTTGGCTTACTCTGTGTGAACATGCGCTGAAATTCTGTCAGGTAAGTCAAAATGCCACACGCACTTATCACCTCTCAATGCAACAACGCTAGAACAGTAGCGATACTGGACGCCCGTTGCACTGGAACACCAAACAGACGTTGCTGTGCTGTCGTGTTGGGGAAGACTACCAGCTAGATCACAAACTGCATTGTTGATCTGCACTAGTAAAGGACCTTCTGTGCGACTAGCACACACAAATTGGATGCGCTGAGTAGGGAAAGATAGAAGATGCCCACCAAAATTCGCTGGCGAGGACTTCTGTGTGGAAGGTTTAACCTCGGAAGATCCAGTTGCCGAGCTCGAAGTACTTGGCATTTGTGCAGTCTGATCAGGTCCACAAATCCACAGCCGATAGCAATCAAATCTATGCACCGGCACAGTTATCCCTTAAGTGTTTGAAAGCAAGATTAAAAAATAACCACAATAGGCGTAATAATAAGACATTCATAATGATAGACAGTAATTAAACGGTTTTCGATGAATTATTATTCAAACTAGTAAAATAAAAAATTTTAAATAAAAAATAATAAAAATTAATTTAAAATGATTTGGGAAAAGAGATCTGGAAAGGAAGTATCAAGTTCAGATAGAGATCTGGAAAGGAAGTATCGAGTTCAGATAGCGAAACTTATCTGGGTGACACACAGAAACGAGGAAACCTGGATCCCTATACAGCAACGTAAAGGTCAAAAAAGCTTTAAGGCAAGGAGGCAGCGGCAATGTAACGTATTTGTGTTTTTCACTGTATTTTTCCTAAATACGACCAAAAATCGCAGTTAAATCCGTTCAACTAAGAATCAACTTATGCTAAAACATCAGATAAGATTATAACAAATGAAAAATAGTTATCATCAAAGGATAGAAAGAGATCAAGACAAGGAATAGAAGCTTTCCTTGAAATCAACTTTGCTTATTTGGGATAAACACCAATCCAATTTCATAATTTGAGTTCAAATGAGTCGATCGAGGAAATTTAATACCAATTTAATTGTAGTAAAATGAAATATCTTTATGAATTACATCGGTCTATTCAATATATATAAAAAATAAGTGACTAAAATGAAAGTTCAGAACGCGTCAGCACAGTCGAATAATAAGTTTTGCCACGTTATGCGAATGAATGAATGAAATTGGATTGGTCTTTATGCCAAGTATGTAATCTAGATTTAAAAAATTGTTTCACCACCCACCAAATCAATGATTGCCCAATTGCAAACATAAAAACAGCCACTATCGGAAGTTATTCGCATAAATACAGCGAGTGATAAATTTCACTTAAATATAGATATGCTCTATAGCACTTGCATTAACTATTTTTTATTGAAAAAGGTGGTTCTTTAATTACAACGAGTCCTAAGCAAACGAAAGCTACTCACGAGAGCAGAACAAAAATTTATAAAAGATACATGCTAAAACTACAAACTTCGGAAAAGTTTCCCACGATTAATAGATTAGAATTAGTCTCCGTGTTGCAGTTTCTGATTCCGCGGATTTGATAACTATTTACACCAAATTGGCCTGCAAGTCATGGTTGAGTATTAAAATAACTTTAATAAATGCTGCGACAGCTGTAAAATGTATGACCGTGACTACAAAGAAATTTTGCAGATAGCAAGTCAGTCATGTGAATTTTGAATAGTACATGGCAATAACTTGTAGAAACAAATCCACAATTCAAGTAAATATACAGTAATGTCCAACATCCAAAGGACCTTCGCATTCAATAGATATTACGAATTAGAGTGAAAAAGCGATGAGCCCTCCAGTAAATTGTATTGTGAGACGCATCTTTATCACCGTCATCATCATCATCATCACCACCATCACAATCACCACCACCACCATCCTCATCACCATCAACATCACCGTCATTATCATGATCACCACCACAATTATCACCATCACCATCATCACTTCTACCACCATCATTCCCACCACCATTATCATCACCACAGACAGCAATACAAATGTATTTAATAATTGATCCTTCACTGCCATATAAAAATGAGAAACAGATTTTTGAAATAAATAAAACCAATATTCATTTAAACAAAGAGAAAATAACAAAATTAATAGTCAATAATGTTAACACAATTAAAGGAGGACGATTTATGACAATAAAGATCTAGTTCAGATGGAAATACTTACTTGGGCAACGCACAGAAATAAAGTAGCCATGACCACCACAAGCAATTATGGTGAAGTCAGCCTTCAGCTAGGGCGATTTCGGCAATAAGGCGTTCTTGCGATTTTCACTGTATGGCTTCATAAATACAGCCAAACCTTTCAGTTATAGAAATATACAACTTACAATGATTACATACTGCATCGGCCGTCGCGCAGTATAAAAAGGGCCGTCTTATCTGCTGATCTGCGCAGCGTGGATAAGCGAAATCTGGCTACTGCAGACAAATTTATCTCCGATTCTGCCTCCTTTCCTTCCCCTTTCTCTTCTCAATCTAACAATAACACTCTTTTGATACTATAAATATAGTTGGTTTAGATCATAACATTGAGCCCAATACCAGATTGCCAAATATCGAAAATGGTTCTAGTAGACGATCATTCATTAAACCTAATTTAGGTTTTAACGTAGGCGCATTTAATGTGCGAACATTAAAACAACTTGGACAACAAGAATCTCTTGCTCGTACGTTGGATAAATTATAAATCGACATATGTTGCGTATCTGAAACCAGAATACAGGATCCTACGTGTATTACAGAACTAGTTGCACCATCCCTATCTACGCGTTATTGGCTTCGAACATCTGGTTCCACAGAGTCCTCTCAAGCCGGTAAATGGGGCGTTGGTATTGCCCTTAGCGCGCGAGCTGAAGCTTGCTTAATTGAATGGATCCCTTTAAATAGTCGATTGTGTTCGGCACGTTTAAATACATCTACTAAAATCAAAGCAAAAAACCGTTATCATCGTTGCCTCTTCGTTGTATCTGCATATGCTCCTACCGATTGCAGCACAGAAGAAAGCAAGGATGCTTTTTACTCCGAATTAAGCTTAAGTAACGCAGAATTTCATTTAGGTGGAAGGAACACTTTAAGGTCGACGCGCAACGATAATGCTGAAGGGCTTTTGGATAGCTGCGCTGAACATACACTATATTTAAGTAGTACAAATTTCAGATGTAGTGTTAGACGTTGTGCTACATGGCGTCCTCCAGCACCCGGACAACAGTGGACTCAAATAGATCATGTAGCAATTAGTTATAGATAGCGTGGTTACATCCAGGATTGTCGTTCTTTTTGGAACACTTATGTCTACTCGGACCAGGCACTTATCCGTTGTAGATCTGCACTAAAAATTTTCGGGAAAATAATTAAAAATAAATCCCAAATTGATGTAGGCAAACTCCAACAATCATCCTTCCGACAAAATTATGAAATTACTTTAAAGGCTAACCAAACTGGTCTGGATGGCGAAAATACGAATATACTTTGGTTCAAGATAAGTTCCACTATGCACAATGCAGGTATTTCTGTATGTGGCATTGCAGGCCCCCGTAGAAATAATCATTGGCTCTCTGTAAAATCTATGGAGATACTCGAAATAGGGCACCAAATTCCACCTGGCACGACTCATAATATTACCCGTCGCAATATAAGACACCAACTTAAGCGCAGTCCAAAAGTCGATCTCGATAACTTTTGGACCAGAAAGGCTGAATAAATGGAAGTAGCTTTCACGTCAGGTAATAGTCGATGTTTGTTCCAACTTATTCGCACAACAGGTCCGAGAAAATAAAAAGTTAGCGAAACTATAAATGATAGTAACAACGAATTAATAACCGATAAAATAAGTCTTCTTGAAAGGTGGGCTGAACACTTTAGAGATCAATTTTCTTGGCTACCCGCGTCAGTTTAGATTCCCGAAAGCATGTCTGCATCAACAGTGTGGAATGTTAGTCCCGAAGAACCATCCGAGTTATAAGTACGCAATGCAATCCTATTTCTTTAACGCCGCAAAGCCGTAGGCCCTGATGATTTGCTCCCAAGGTTATTTAAGGATGGTGGCCATAAAATTTCAGGAGCGTTGACCAAACTTTTTCCTGTGATATGAAATGAGGAAACCATACCACTTTGGAATGAGACGACCATCATTCCTATCTTCAAAAAAGGTAATCGTAATTCTTGCGATAACCATCGTGGTAGAAGCTTGACTCCAGTCGTATCTAGGTTATTTGTTTCGATTATCCTACGCGCGATGCAATCCTATCTCTTAAGCGCCGCAAAGCCGCCGGCCCCGATGATTTGCTTCCGGGATTGTTTAAGGATGGTGGCGATATAACTTCAGGAGCGTTGACCAAACGTTTTCATACTATATGGAATGAGGAAACCGTATCAATTGACTGGAATGAGTCGACCATCATTCCCATCTTCAAAAAACGCAATCGTAATTCGTGCGATAACCATCGTGGTATAAGTTTGACTCCGGTCGTATCAAGGTTATTTGCTTCGATTATCCTACGTCGTCTTAGCGCTTTACGTGAATCACAAACAAGAGAATAACAGGCCGGATTCCGCGCAGGCCGAGGTTGTATAGATAATATTTTTACGTCTTGTCGAAAAGCGGTGTGCCCACTAATTTTTTTAATATTATACGAGCTCTCTACACAAATACTTCTGGTCGCGTTAAGGTTTACAACTAATTAACGCATAACTTTACAACCAGCAGTGGTGTTCGTCAAGGTTGTCCACTTTCCCCATTTTTGTTTAATTTTTAATCGATGCTATTATGAACAACACTTTCTCACACATTCAGGACGCTGGAGTTGAAGTTCTCCCGGGAGATAAACTAGTCGATCTTGACTATGCGGACGATATCGTACTATTATTCGACAATCAGCATGCTGCCCAGACCACCTTAAATAGATTAGCAAACGTTGTTCCGTCTTTCGGTATGAAATTCGCACCCTCTAAATGTAAGATACTGTTACAGGATCACCCACCACTCACTCCAACGTTGCGACTGCAGAATGAAGATCTTGACATAGTCGACAGGTTTACATATCTTGGGAGCTCTATCAATAACGTAGGCAATATGTCCGACGAGGTGAGAATACGGATCGCGAAAGCTAGAGTAGCTTTCTCGAACCTTCGTCATTTATGGAGAAACGCGAATATTTCACTTTGCCTTAAAGGTCGTGTTTACAATGCATCTATACGCGCAGTCTTACTATATGCTAGTGAAACTTGGCCTCTGAGACGCTTACAGGCATTCGATCATCGTTGTTTGAGAAGTACACCACATGCTGGTTACCAACAACGAATAACTAACGTTGACATCCGTAGATGTATTCTTGGATCTGACAATAAGTGCTCGTCATTAGAAAAACAAATAAGGCTCCACTAACTTCGTTGGCTCGATCACATTTTACGTATGCCCTCATTTCGATTGCCCATTAGAGCTCTTTTCTCTCATCCAGCACCAAATTGGCGTAAGAAACAAGGTGGGCAGATTTTGACATGGCTGAAACAATTGAAGTCACTTACATCCAAGTTGGGTAGTATAGGACCCACTCGTCTGCCAGGATGGGGTTCTCGTGCGCATCATAGTTCTTGGTTAGAAACCCTTAGCGATATGGCACCGAATCGAGCTCAGTGGCGATCTTGTTGCAGATGTCTAGTAGAATCATCGTAACTTTCTCTTCTTAGTAGGGCAAAGTTAGATGCGAGGTTTGGTTTGTTTATGACGTGATTCAGTGAAATCCGCAAGGAAGCTGTATTGCTGATGTCGCCTTGCCCGAATGCTAACTTGGCCATAATGGTGTTGTGCAGAGGTTTAGTTGGTCTCATTTATGTGAGTTATCCTGATAAATTTACTCATAGTAGCAAGTTATTCCTTCTCTCTGCCCTCTCTCTCTCGTAAATTTCAGTAATAATTTGTCTAAATTTATTTATATAACTTTTCACTCCTTATTGCTATATGGCAGTGAAATATTAATCACATTTGACTTTTGTATTGGTGGACATGACGAGGATGATGATGATGATGATGATGATGATGATGATGATGATGATGATGATGATGAGTTATTGCTGTCCGACTAAGAAAATAAATTTACTATATTTAGGCTTGAAGTATGCACTGAACTTGATTCGATGCCATATCATGCACGTGGACTCATCCTGATAAGTTAGCGAGTCCTGTACTACCTAATTTGACTGTAGTTGACTTATGCAGTTTCTGCCTTGTCAAAATTTGTCCACCTTGCGAACCTAGTAACAAATTATTTCAGTTGTGACCAGAAGGATAAAACAAAGGCAGCATGAACGGAAAGTATAATCTCATGCACATTCGTTTCGTGCTTACTGGCGACTCATCAGTAGGAGCCGGTATTACGCCCTTTAACCACTATATATTTGGTAGAAGAATGTGGGATAATAGGACGGTACAATCTCCTAGACGAATGTGTAAACCAATAGTAGTGAAGCTAACATCATATAAAGTCTCGACAATGCGACTTCCACGCTAACTCACTCTATATAATATATATACCGAGTCTGTAAAGGATACTAACACTATGGCCATTGTGTCAGTAACCGATACCAACATTATAGTACCGAAAAGGTACATGGTACTAACACTATGGTTGCCGAGTCGGTACATGGTACCAAAATGATGAATATCAATGTACGCTATTATTCATACATACTTGCATATATATTAATGCTACACAAAAAACAGTATTTATCTGTCCACCTTGTTTCTTAATCCAATCTGTGCTGACTGAGAGACTAATACTCTTCTTGGGAATTGAGTTAAATGCATAAATAAAATGTGACCGAGTTAGCGCAGTTGAGGGAGCCATATTTTGTTCTTTACCGAGGAGCACTTATTGGGAGCCCCAAAATACGACCACGGATATCAACGTTCTTTATTCGTTCTTCCAATCAAGATTACGATTTTGTTGTAAAAAACAATCCCATTGTATCTAACCAGTCACACAACAAGCGAACTAAGTCTCTCTAGCGTATAATAAAACTGAATGTTCAGATGCATTGTACGCACGACTTTTAAGGCAGAGTCAGATATTCGAGATTCTCGGGTTTGAGAAAGCTACTCTAGGTGTCACGACACTTATATTCACCTCATCATTCATATTGACTGAGTTATTAATATAGCCATCAAGATGTTTGATTGTCAACTACTTCAAGATCTTCCCCTTGAAGCTGCATATTTAAAATGAGTGATGTATTGTTCTTTTGAAGAATCTTCATCATCAGAAAAAACAACAGCCTTTACTAAATTACGCTATACTGCTTAATATCAATTATACTAAGATTAAAATAATATTTTTTAAGCAAAATTTAAAAAAGCTAAAAAGTTTAAGGTAAAACAAGCAGAAATTTGTAGGAGTGTGATTTAATCCAGATGGAGATACTTATCAGGATAGCATAAAGAAATGAGGCAACCTAAACCTATACACACTTTATTATGACCAAGTCAACTTAAAATCAAATTGACATCGATAATACATTCACAGAGTTATTTTTTTAAATCGAAAGAACAGAATACGACTGCCAATCTACTCAAGGTCGGCTAGGCAAAATGTCAGCTTTCGTATAGTAATACAATATAGTCTGAGTAGACAATGACAGACCAATAAATCGCCCGGTAGAAATTCGACACCGGTATCCTGAACGTAGGAAAGAGCGTAGCTTATTATTAAGATTGAATGCCGTATTTCTAATAATGATGGTTGTATGAGACTAGCGTACTACATTGTTAATAAGGACAAACCTTTTTATATCGAGACGGATACCAATGCCACAGAAAATTAAAGTTGGATTTGTTAAGTCTACATATCAAGACAGTTTATTAGATGATTGTTACAATCATTTATATTTTTTCGCTTACTTTTATTTACTCGGAACCTTAGCGCGACCGTTATTATAATCTGAGCTAGAAGAATTTTAACACATAGTTTCGAGAATCACCGCAGACTTTTAAGATATCAATTGGCATCGATATTCGAAAAGCTTCATAGTTTAGTTAGGATGATGGCTGTTCAAGTGTGCATACATCTATTTGATGTTGATTCATATTTAGCTTTACGGAAAATGTAAGTGAAAACCTGCAACGGATAAGTGCATGGTCCGAGTCGATATAAGTGAGCCAAAAGGAACGACAGTTTTGGATGCAGCAACACCATCTAAAACTAACTGTAAAATTAGATATTTCAGTCCACAGTTGTCCGAGAGCTGGAGGACATTATGTGGCGCAAAGCCTTATAATGTCTTGAGTTTCTGTTCCGTTCAGCATTATCATTCATACTGAGCAAACAGTGTACCTGCTACCTAAATTAAATTCTGAGTCGCATAAGAACCCAACTTGAGTATACGCGTCACCCATACCAAAGATTATATCTAAACTTCTCACTCAACTTAGCAAATAAGTGAGGTCGAAGCAGAACACGTGCTCGCTTTCGCCTGTACTGCATGCATTGGAAGTATACGCAGATTTGACGAAAATACAACGTTAGTGGACGCCTTTAAACGTGTCGCACGTAGTCGGCTGTTTACCAGGATTCATTCATTTAAAAAACAATCTTCAGATTGTGAGCTATGCACAATGTCGACTTTCCTTTGACCAGCCCGAGAAAATACCGTGGTACCAGAGATTTGAAGCCAATAACGCATAGATAAGGATGGCGCTGTACTCATTTATACAGTAGTTGTAGGATCCTGCATTCTAGATTCTAATAAGGAACATTTATTTAACGTACGTGATAAACCCTCTTGTTGCCAAATTTGTTTCAATGTATTCACATTCAATATGTTGACATGAAAATTGAAACTAGGTATAATAAATGGTAGTTTACTTGAACTATCTTCGATTTTTATTTATCTTACATTTCTTTCAGTAGCCTAAATATTCCTTACACCTCTGGTATGAATGTTATCGTTTTTTTTCAATATTCATGCTTCACATGAAATGAGACGATGATCGTATTCATTACCAGGCTGACTATTCAGTGTCCAACGATCATCGTGTCATAAATTTCTGGGACTACGGGCCATACGTCAACACGTTAATACATTTGTATAAACTGTGAATTTCGATTTGACCCTCGTCAGTAAATTGTCTTGGTTTTCTGACAATGAAAATGGAATTAAACGAACATTGGTTGCGCGGGTGGTTAAAGGGCGTAATACCGGCTCCTACTGATGAGTCGCCAGTAAGCACGAAACGAATGTGAATGAGATTATACTTTCCGTTCATGATGCCTTTGGTTTATCCTTCTGGTCACAACTGAACTAATTTGTTACTAGGTTCGCAAAACCTAATACATACTTGCAATCAAAATGGAAGTTCGAAATACACCAGGAAGTGGAACTGACGGCAATTTACAACTGGCTAAAAATATGACTGGTGTTCATTTTCAGTATGAAATGTTTGTCTGCTTAGGAATACCAGTCGCACACAAAAAATATTCAGCATCATAAATTGAACAAGGCCAAAGGTGAAGTTCAATTAACAACATCGATATAAAAAGTCAAACTGACAAAGGGATAACATTAAATTCTGGAAGATGAAACTAGCAAAAAAGAGATCATTATAATGCACGAAACTGATAGACATACATAAACCTAGATCAGGATCCTGCAGAGTAGAGCCTGACGCCATGTGAAACGAGAATCAATGCTATTTTAACGTACAATTCGAGGACCACGCAGAGCAGCAAAAAAGCTTAAGAGAAAATCACAATGCGAAAAATCCACCGTTAATAATAGTTAAGTTTTGTCAGTCGTCTTCCTTCTTATGTTCCTCAAAGTTAACGCACGGCAAATCACAACATCCTTTATTATAATAGACCGGGGCATCAGAACGTGTTTTCAGGAAAGAGAAATAGGCTTCCTAATGAAATATAGTAATTATTCTCTTGGTATGTAAGTAACATTTCACAGATAGGTTTAGAATATCGTTACCATTCTGGAACTTTTCTATTGATAAGTGCCCGAAAGTTGTGTAAACAGAAACAGGCCTTCAGTTCAGTTAAAACAACGCAACCGGTGTTGTATTGCTAATTGCCTCAAACAGTGTTATACTTCCGATTTCTAAAATTCGATAGCTAAAATGAATATGGATAAACCAGCGAAATCTGTAAAAATATTTACTGAGCAAATAGTCAATGGTTAGTGAACGTTCATTTCAGAAATTCCATTCACATAATTGTTATGCATTTTTCAGTTAGCAATACAATTTTTAATAAACAGTGACAGTACCATGGGGAGTTCTTTTCAATTTTAGATTTCCAACACCATCTATGTCAATGTCCGCGTCGACCATAGCTCGCCCGGACAGAGTCGAATCAGCTCCAAGCGATTGTCCAAGCAGAAAAGATTTTCCCGAAGCGTTTCCAATTACAGACTCGGTTGTGTTAGCTGCCAACAGGTTAGGACGTTTTTCTGCTTCGAGGGGCGCCCCGAAACCACCACCACCATTACTATCGTCTTCATCAAAAAAGACAGTACGTCTTTTCCGTTTGGGTCCATCAACACGATCGGCTACGTCACCACTTTCTTCTGAATTCGTAGACTATTTATAGCACAATAAAACAGCATTCGCATATGTACTTTCCCTCGATATATATATATATATATATATATATATATATATATATATATGGTATTTGTCCTATAATGACATATCGGAGAAGACTAACAAAAATTCAGAAATTTATATATATCGCAAAATTGTGTGTAGTGTACGGCAGGGTTGGCGCAGTGGATACTTCCAGACATCCAAGCACTGTGCCCCGGCCGTAGCAAATTCTGGCATTTACCTGAGGTGTTCCCAATAAGAGCGAACCTGATGTACTTGATGAACTTACTTTACGACTCTGTGCCATACTAAGTTTATACTGACGATATATATATATATATATATATATATATATATATATATATATATATATTGATCGTTTCTATTTTCACCATTTTTTTAAAATGTAAGAACAAAACAACGTACTCCATATAATATCGGTTGCGTTGAACCTACAGGCTTGGCATGTTTGCATTCTGTAATAAAAGAATTTTTTTGCTCTATGTCGATTTCTTGTTTAGCTTCGACCTTCGAAATAATTCGGTTTAGAATCTTCGTTATGTAATTTTCTAATTTTGCCGTAGTTTAGACCAGGCAATCAAGTTTACAATAGAAGAAGAAAAAGACGGATATTTACCCTTCCTAGATGTAGGAATAACGAGAGATGAAGAAGGTACTCTCTCAAGGTCAGTTCACAAGAAATCTAGCTGGACTGGACAATATATCCATTATATGAGTAGTGTGCCAAGGGCGTACAAAAGGAACCTAATAATAAATTTGGGCACACGAATACACAGGATTTGTTCACCGGACAACATTGAAGTAGAGCTAAATTTGCTTCGCGAAGCGTTGAGAAATAATGGCTATCCGGACTGGTTCATCGAATACAACTTGAGGCAACGCAACAAAATCGAGGCCAATTTGGAAGAAAATCAAACTCCCCAGATAGTAACGCTTAGTGTTCCCTTTGGAGGTGATCTTCCAGCGGAAATCTTCAAACGAAAAGTAATTCGAGCAACTAAAGCACAGTTTCCATCAATACAGGTGAGAGTGGTGTTCAACACAACAAAACTGATGCGCACGAATGAAAAAGATAGCCTCTCTGTGACGTCAACACCTTTGTCTGTATACAAATTTCAATTTACCTGCAACGCTCAGTACATCGGCAGATCAAAAAAGAGGCTCAAAACTAGAATAAATCAGCATCTCCCTCAAAAACTATTAAAGATGGGTGCAGCTCCTGTAAAAAAATCAGCAATTTGCGTGCATGTACTACTCACAGGTCATGCTGTTAGTAGTAAAAAATTTTCAGTTCTCTACAAGGCAAAAACAGAAAATGCTTCTGGCTTTTGAAGCTATTGCAATTAATAAGCTGAAGCCCTGCTTAAACGTGCAGAAAATAATTCAAAAAGAAATTAAATTGGACTGGAACAAAGACATAACTGACATGCTTTTAAAAATAGCCAACGCTTAACAAAATGCGACACATACATCAATTACGGACACAATTACAATGAAAGCGATGACACACCAAACGACGTTACGCAAAAGTAGTGGTCAATATTGCGCAAAACAAAGGATAACATAACGAAGAGGAGATTGGTTACGACAAATGGACAGTGGGATTGGATGAACGAATATACTAACGAATCCAGAACAATGGCTGTAGATACTGGTAGAAATAAGATTTATTAATAAATGTTATTCCATGGAGTACGTTGTTTTGTTCTTACATATATATATATATGTATATATATATATATATATATATATATATATATATTATATATATGCGCACTAAAAGTTTTCTTCTTGTGCGCAATATCATTAACTCCAACCTTGGTATATTTGTTTTCAAGGTCACCACCGTATCGTTCTGTCATCTGTGAATATCAGCGTATTTGGGTGAGCACACTTATTGTTATAACATATAAATTTCAAGAAATCTTATTCTAATATTACGCCTGGTTTATTAAATATTGAGGATACCGGGTAGTTAGCAAGTGAACTTAAGGAATGTAGTTTAAGATAGTTCAGAGGAACTTAAGTGTTCCAAATTAGATGATCATACCGCATATATGGATTATCCGGGCCTGGCATCTCAGAGGCTCTCTTAAGGTAGTGACCAAAGGGCCTCTACAAAAAATGGTATATACAATATTTGATGAAAGCAACAATTACTCCCAATTGGTAACAACAAAACACTTCTCAACTGAAGATTTCTAACAAATAAAAATCCATTGATTCTACATGCTGGCTGCTGGTCATTATTAATTGTGATATTTGTAACTTTATAACGTTCCTTAACTTAACGAACCAAAACACTTGAATTAGCGAAAATTGACGAGTTTTGTAGAAAACTGCGTACAATGGAAGAGTGTTTAAATCCACCTTGACTTCGACCAAGTTTATCGAAAAAAATTACAAAACTAAACACAAAAAGCCGTACAATAACACTACTGATGACACAAGAATAGTTTACCCGCTAACAGACAGTAAAAATACCAATTTAAAAAAATGAAGTTATTATACATAACTGGTGGCGTGTGTCCACTAAAAAGTACCGAGTGAAATTTTAACTAAAGCCACAGAGACAGCGTCCTAGCCAACACAAGTCTACGTTTACTAACAATGTTCGACAATGAATGAAAACCAAAATATGGCTGGGCCGAACTTTTCGGTCTGTAAAGTGTACTCTTAATTGAAGTCCACTAGCGCTCAGCTGGCAATGACCTGAAATAAACCAAGAGAATGCCTCTTGTTACAGAGCTGTCTAGGTGGAGAGCTAAATTCAGTCATTTTCCATATTCCAACAAAATAACGAGGGACAAACCATAAATGTGAATTGGATAACTTTTGCTTGCTATTTAATGAAACGGACAAACGATCGCAGAGTAGTTTACAAAATTTTATAATATCAGCTGCATTATTGTCAATACTTATGAAAATATCGACAATCTTGTTCCAACAGGTTCGTTAATAGGTTAATTCGATAGCAGGCCGCCTTCCAGTACGGTTCCAGACTTCGAATCATAAATGGCCATAACAAAATTTTTCGAGGCATTTAGCCACAGAACGCGTCAGATTGACACGTCCTAAGCACAATTAATGGCACTTTAGAGTTCGTCCTTGCTAACGAGTCATTTTCAGTGTATTCGAGTTCAGCAAGACATGCAGCATCAGCAGTTACCATTCCAAGGAATTTTAGACGCCCAGCAGAATGTATCGACAATAAAATTGCACAAGGTAGGAAAAATAGCATAGCATTGTTGAATGCCGAAAACAATTGAAAAATGTTCATAATGACACCTAAATAAAAATTTTAAGTTGACCAATCATCTCAATAGGCTTCAGGTTGTTGAATGAATGTCCAGGACGCTACTAATAAGCATAGCTTTTTATAAAAGATTGCATTATACAGAAACCAAAGTAGCTATGAAGTCTCAAAATGCAACGACGGTATCCAATGATGGTGATGACGTTTCGGGAGGTCGAGATCGTTCCAACCATCCAATTCCATGTTGAAACCCTGCATGTGTTGGCTAAGTTCTCCCCCTTGATTTTGACAAATCCTTCCGAGGATAATAGCAGTGATCACTTCGTGTATAAAACAGATAAAACTAGGACGACAACAGCCGGCTGGAATATTGTTTTTGGCATTTTGTGGATGGAAACAACAGCACTCTTCAATTACTTTTGACCGATTTCTCTTTCAGAATTGCGACTGTAAGCTCCTGAAGGTCCTTTCAACCTCAATTCCTACTAATATAATGAATTATAAAGGGATACCATCGATTACTGCGGCTTTGCTGTCACCAATGAGACAGCTTCTCTTTCTTGCACCAGTACTAGATTCAAAACCGATTCTGTAACAAGATCGAGAGTTCACTGCATCACTAACCTTGCCGTTTACCATGGTTATAGTGTGTGGCTGGTGAAAAATTTTCAGATTTTGTACTAATGATTTTAAAATAAAATATTGTTTGTTTGAAGTCAACAAACTTTATATTAATGAGTTTTATAATCACACGCGCAATAAAAGATTATTTATGGATTGGATAAATATGGAAAAAGTTAGATATTGTTTGGGGCGGAGAACCAATATATATGCAAATGTATATTAAAAGCTGTAATAAAATGGATTTCGTAACAACAGATAGATTATACAGCCGACATTTGAAACCCTTAGGGATGAGAGCCGCATTTCTTATATTCAATGCAGTATATATACAGAACGGTATGAGCTTCGTTCGTTTGCCGTCATGCTTTGGTGATGATCCTAAAAGAATGAACAAAATCGATATGCGTGACTAGCAGCAGTTTTTCTGTTTTCCAGCTGGTTAAAAAAACAAAAAATTGTTTTATCTGAAGTCAAAAAACTTGTTTTCACCAACCTTGAAACCACGACTTGCGCATATAAAGCATGTATTGCAAAAACTTATACAAAAAAAGTTATCCTATGTCTGGCTGCATCACTCTCGCATAGAAATGACACGATGATTGTCTTTACTCATGTTCCATGTGTGAATGAGACATAAGTGTGTACGAAGCAAAGTTGGACTGGTTGATACAAACAATATGACACCGCTATAAACGAAATGCGTGCGACAGGGCCAGGTAATGTGATACCGCGTTCGTGCAGTTTTCCAGTCGTGAATGACTGATTATATCGCAAGGCAAGAGTCCTCACACACGAAGAACTTGATAAAACATACCTTTGCTCAATCGGCATACGAAGACAAGCAGGAGCTGCTGGAAAGCTACCGTTCGTATAATGACAGAATCTCGAATTGCTTGTCTTTAAATGACAGCTCTAACCGTGCATGTCATCACGGCCTTTTAAGACATCCACCGAGAGAATACGGGTGCATCAGTCACCAGCTTAATCCCGATTGAAGTTTTTAATAAATCACCGTATTTGTGTACATTCCTTCCTCATTACCATATAAAAAGCCTCCATCCCAAACGTTTCATTTGTAAGCTCATCTACAGTAGTGTGATTTCACTTATCATTCGTCAGGAGTCAGCAGATAGAGCACTCTGGCCCATAATGCCCGACGACCGATGCAGTATGAAATCTAGAGCTTTTTATAATAATCGTAGTAGCCTGTGGGATGTAGAACAATATTGGGCCGCTCATTCTTTTGGAAGTGCGTAGTTCAAAGCATTAATGATAATGGGCTTCGATTTAGAGGGCACGAAGGCATTAAATGATTTTATACATTCCATTTTCAATATAAGCTATTTTTCAGCCAACTTGGTACATTATACATTTATGGAAAATAAAAAAAATCATATTGCATTTAAGGGATATGATTAAAAATTATCAAAAAAATAAAGCTGACCAATAAATAGAAGACCAGTAATAATATTAAGAAACGTCTATAAAACCACACTTAAACTTCCAACACGAATTAGTTAAAAAATACTTGTTTCGTAAGTACTTAACAACCCAACCCCTACGCCTACTCTGCAATATCCGATACCAAACAAAAAGTAACAAATGTTACCGATAAACATACTGGAATTTCGTCTGGGCGTCTTTTCCGTTTAATATTGGAAGTTAATGCAGCAGTGCTGATTTTCTGTGATTCTGGAACGATTTTTGTTTGTCTAAAATACATTGTAAATAACATTATAATGTATACATTAAAAAAGAAGTCTTAAATTTTACAGAATTTTAATAGTATATATATAAGGAAAAAAAATTAATTTAAAAGATATTTTAAAGCCGAAATTAATAATATAAAGCATTAAAAACATTGTTATATGAGAATGACATGTGAAGGGGAGGATCTAATTTCGATATGGATACTTACTTAGATAAAACACAAAAATGAGGCACTCTAGAGCATTAAACATATCATTATAGCTAAGTCTTCTTTGGGGCAAGTTTCCTTTCAGTTTCCACTGTACCGCTTCAAAAAAGGACCGTATCTTAGTTTGCTCCACTCAACTAAGCAAACAAATTTAAGAAGATTCGATTAGAAATTTGCAACGAAATTGCCACTGAGCTTGGTTCGATGCCATATCGCTCAGGGTTTACAACAAAGTAAAATTAAAAGTATGTCGACAGGATACTGGTAGACTAACAGGTCCTATACTACCCAATTTTGCTGTAGTTGACTCTAGTTGATTCTGCTATGTCTGGATACGCCCATCTTGTTTCTTACGCCAATCTGGTGCTGGCTAATAGAATAATTATTTACTAAACAAGCAAGTTTAAGGCACGCATAAAACTTGACCAAGACAGCGTAGTTTATTGAGTATTATTTTTTTTCGAACGAGGAGCACATGTTGGCCGCTCTAAAAATACGACTACGGATGCCAGCGATGTGTATTCGTTTTGGCTATGCTTCTTAAAAACAAAGATAGTTGAATAGTTGTAAACGTCTGAAATCGTTGACGCTATAGAACCGAATTTCACTAGCGTATTACAAAACTGCACACGCAGATGTATTAAACGCACTAAATCTAAGGCAGTGTGAAATACTCGGATTCTTACATAAATAGCAAAGTTGGGGAAACGCACTCGAATTTTCATGATTCTCATGTTCACCTTGCTACCCACATTGCATGGACTACAAATATAGCTACCCAAATCTAGAAAACCTCTCGATTACATACAGATTTCCACATTGAAGTTGTAGCGTTGAAATGAGTGAGGTGTGATCTGGTAAAAGTATATTACATTTGGAGGTTATTAATTTCTTATTGAAAGATGGAACGAAGTCGAGAAAGGCGGCTTTTGTGAAACGGAAAAATAAATGCTGCCTGAAAATAAAAAGGTTATCTATACCACCCCGTAATTGTTATTATCTAGATCGTGAACCAGATAAGACTATCCTTTTCTCCTGCATTTTCAGATTCACATGATTGATGGGTTCGCATAGGTAACGTCATGCTTTAGCCTTCCATATGCGTACTGACCATCTAAAATACTGTAGCAACAAGTTTTGACGAATTATCGCTGACATTTCATAACGCCCATTCTCGTCCCATTCTTAGAACATTAACACAAAATAATTTGTGGCAAATATGGTATTCTCATTCGAGACAGATCTATTTATAATTATTTTACTTACTAAAGTTTGGTATACCGAAAAATTCGGCCTTTAATAACCATTCACCTATACTCACAGGAATACGCGAAAATACCTCCTCCGCTACACACCCATACATAATATGTACACTCATATTAATTGGCATATATAGGATAGATATAAGCAGATCGTGTGGATTAACATGCACGTATATCCGTGTTGTCACACTTTCCTAATTACTGTTCCAGACGCATCTTGTGTGCAACAGTTAAAAGAGAGAGAAAGAGGTCAATAAAACCCTCGAAAGAATACAGTATTAATGTAATGTTGCCAATTCAAAGTAATTACCCACACACATATGCATGTAATAGTTATTAAAGGCCGAATATTTGGATATACCAAAACTTTAGAAAGTAAAATAAATATTAAAATATCTGTCTCGAATGAGGATAACCCATTTGCTGCAAGTTGTTTTTATGTGCATATTGTGTTAATGTTCTGAGAATGGAACGAGAAAAGGCGTTCCGAAACGTGAGCGGTAATTCGGCAAATCTTGGTACTACAGCATTTTCGATGGACAGTACATTTGTGGAGTGCTTAAGAGTTACGGAACCGGTAAGAACCCATCAACCATGGAAACAGACACGCTGTGTACCTGGAAATGTAATGAAATAAAGATTTTATCGACTTACGACTACCATCAATTGCGTTAGAAATTAAATTGAAATATATCACAAATTAAAATATATACTTAACGGTTTTGATAAAACACTAATGAACATACATTTATCAAACATTGATTTGATGCTTAAAAATAAAGGTTCATTTTTCTAAAGTGTCTAATTTATGAACCTAGAATTCAGTAAACCTAATGCGCAATTAGCCAAGATAAGCAATTAACTGCCATTTAATCAAAGTCTTATTTGTAATTTACGAACACCTTACCCTGGCCGGTTTTCCCAGTAACATACACGTTCACAACATATATGACAACCCCTCTCATGAACAAATCAATTGTGACGTTCCTGTCGAAATTATGGCAGGTGAAGGTAGGAGGCAACAGGCCAGTCTTAGGCAACAATAATAAATTTTAAAAATTCATTTGAATTTAACCTACTAACAATGCGCGCATTTTAAGAGAAAACTCATATATAACTATGCTGAATAACGAAAATGTTACAAACAAAATGAGTGTCTATAATTCTTACTTAAATGAGCTGGTTCGCATGTTAGACAGACAGATGAATACCTTAATCAAACACTCGAGAATCATCGCCTCGTCTTAAGTGAAATTAATATTGTTAATACTGAGGTAGTCTGCATTAGAGGACCTACTCAAGTGGACAAACATAATACAGGCCTTATGCACAGGCTTCGGAAACAAACGACACTTCCTTCGTTTTCCATTAAAAACTTCTTTTCAGAGGAAAGGGTTAATTTATTAGGCCACAGGCCAAGTAACTTCAAGATCTTACTACATGAGACAATAATAAAACCCCTATTTATGCTGTTTATGTCAAAAACTTTCAAATGTGATAGAATCAACGTTTTAAGAAAATTACTTTGGACGAGTTTAAATGTAATTAAACGATCATTGATTGCACAGATGGTGATTACAATTCTTTAAATCAAGTTTGCTAGCTTAAAGTAAAGCCAAATCCATCTGATTTAACCAGTCATCGAACAACATAGAAAAAATACCGTCAATCACACGTACTGACGCGTTTCGATCTTCCATGATCATCATCAGAATATGACGGCAAACTGACTAGCGAGGATCAAACCGCAATGAATATATATGGAAAGCAAAATTAGATATGCGGATATAATATCTAGTAGTCTCGCATACATTGAATTTTACTGTAAATGTCGGCTACGCAATTTCTATGCAGTCAGGAACATTAACTGTTTGAAGCTTCAGCCACATAGATTGGTTAAATAAGATTGGATTTATGTTGAATTCAAACCCGCAAACTTGATATAAAGAGATTAAATGTAATCATAAAGAGAAGGAAAAAAACAAAACAACATTTGACCACTAAACATGTCTTAAAAAATAAATGTTGAAAAAATTAAATCGGGCAATGCGAAAAAAATGCTGAGCTAACAAAGCTTACTTTGATGGCTTTTCGCTGACATCGACAACAGACGAACAAACAGACACCGCTGGCTGTTTGGAACTCTCAGGCTAGAAAAATAGGCAATCGAGGATGCAAGCCATGATGATTTGCAATAATATTTAAAGAAAATGACAATAAGAAAGAATACAACAGAAGCTGTCTCACATAGATAACATAGTAATTTAATTAAATTGTGTGGATAAAAGCTAATATATTTTACGCCTTTCCTATTAAATATTAAATCTATTACGCAAATATATTTGTTAGACGTATTACTTTTCTTTTTTTTAACAAATCGAAATAAGAGTGGTATATTGTGTAATAAAAAAGCAAGTCATTTTTTGGAATGAACGTTGTGAGCTCGATATAAACACCAAACTTATTATATATATTAGTCAGTATAAACAAATTATTGCATAAGGTAGCAAAGGTAATTCATACAATAGGGCCAGTTTTCTCATTAATGGGAACATTTTAAGTACTGTAAAATATCTTACCGCGGTTCGGTCACGGACCATGGTAAAATTATGGAGAGTACTTGAAGAGATCCTATAAATCTTCAAATTCAGACGAAATTCAAGGGATATATGAGTCTCCCTCACAAACATTTTCAATAACAAAAATAAACTTCACCCATATATTCAAAGTCAATATACGCAAAATGTAAGATATTTTAAAGATGCATAAGAAATTAAAACCAAAATTTGTAAGGATACATTTTTTCTCGCGAGCAAATGTTCCGTAATGTTAGAAAATTTAATATATTAAAATATCGTATGGTCCTCATAACCTTCACACAGAATAGAATTATGTAAGGAATTTTAAATTACCTTCGGCCATAACACAGTATTTCTACATATGATTGAACTTAAATACGACTGTTGATTAAACAAAGTTTTATTAATGCTTCGCAAATTACAAAGTAATTATTTCGTACCACTGCCGCACTAGAGGAAATATCGCATTTCGAAAATCAATGCATGTAAAATTTCCAAAATAATAGAAAATTCAAAACAGAGCTAAAACATTTTAAATTCAAGAAATTTCGAGTGAAGACAATAGATTACAATATTACCATAAATAAAAAATAAGGTTGGACAATTATCTTTCAGTATAAGTAATGGAATTAGCATTATTTAACACGTAAACAAAACGTACATGCCTTTCCTGGGAAAAAAGTTAAAAAGTATGATATGCGATCACTTCTACAGGGTAGAAGCTGTTTTCGGGAAATGAGCTTGCGAAATAAAATCACTAAAGCTAAAACAAAACAACAAACGCGCGAATAAACAGTAAATATTAGCATAAAACAATTAAGTTGGAATACTTACAACAGAACATGTAACTAATGAAGAGGATAGTTTAGGACTGACAACAGAAGTGGCTGGGCTGTTATTATCGGATAGTATCCCGGATTTCTGTGCTTCCAGAATATTTTTGTCGCTTGCAGTTTGAGGTTCGGAATTAATTTTAATTTGATCAATAATATTTTCTGTTGAAATGCTGTTACTTTCTGGAACAGTAATCGGTTGAGATGAAACAGAGCATTCTGAAGAAATTTTAGACTTGCCTACCTCGCGTGGAACTGCTACACAAGGATCATCCAAGCTGCAGTAAAAAAGGAAAAGATATTTCTATAATACAAAATATTTTTTCTCTGTAAATTAAAACTAACACTGCCTTACTATTTTTATGCAAAATTAATAACTGCTGTGGGGCAAGTAGATATGATTATATCTTAAACATGTTTCGTCTAGTAAAGCAGTTTAATCTTAACGAGCAAACGTTAACAACAAAGCACACAAATTTTGTTCGCTTAGAACGGACACCTGAGTAACATAAATACCTGTTATAATAGTTGTTGCGGAGAACTATTATATATGCCAAATTTTATTAGGCGGTGGATACCTATTAACCAATTAGTTTCAATAGTATTCGGAAGATATACAAAAGTCAGCATAAAAAAGGTATAATCTCATGCGCACGATTTTCGTGCTTACTGCTGACTCATAAGTAGGAGCCGGTATGACGCAAAATACTTAATATATACGTGGTCAAGTAAAGCAAGACAATTTGATGGTTCAATTTCCTAAACATATGCCTAAATAATAAATATTAGAATCAGCTTTGAGTGGTCAAAAACTCTCTTCAAATCGTAATCTCAATGTATAATATAGACCAAACAAGAAGGGCGTAAAATCACAAATCTTAGAAAAACGAAGATTACTATCATTCTGAATACTTGCTACATCAGCAGGAGCCATTGGCCCAGGCCAATATCGACATAAATTATTACACATTCGTAACAATCATTGCATAATTTAATTAAACATAACATTGATGTATTTTTGGTAGCGAAAGCCTACCTTACATACATTTATGTATAATGTGTATATTTTAGACGCATACATATTAGAGACAGCAGCGTTCAGTTATCCCAGGTTACATAACCTATTATACAATTAAAGGACCATTGGTTGCGCGGGCGGTAATAAAATTTACTATAATCAAGGTTGCAATCTTGATATAAACACTTGACTTATTATGTGCATACATTTGTCTGTCTAAATTAAGGATCGTATAGTGTTGCTTCGGAATCTGGTGCTCCAGCCACTGTGCGGCAGGGTGGTTCAGTGGTTAAAGCACTAGATTCCGAAATCATTCCTATCCACGTTCGAGCCCTGTCTGCGGCAAATTCTAGACGGTACGTGATGAGTTCCCAATAAGGATGAAACCAATTATATAGTTGGTTTTGGGTGTATTGTCAGCTCCTACTAGTCATGGCTAGAGTAGCTTTCTCAAACCTTCGTCATTTATGGAGAAACGCGAATATTTCACTTTGCCTTAAAGGTCGTACTTACAATGCGTCTGTACGCGCAGTCTTATTAAACTCTAGTGAAACTTGGCCTCTTAGAGTTGATGATCTGAGACGCTTACAGGCATTCGATCATCGTTGTTTGAGAAGGATAGCACATGTTGGTTACCAACAACGAATAACTAACGTTGACATCCGTAGACGTATTTTTGGATCTGACAATAATTGCTCGTCGTTAGAAAAACAAATAAGGCTCATATATATAAATTAAATCGGTTTCGCTTTTATTGAGCAATCATTATGAATTTGCCGTAAATGCCGCGGCTGGAGCTTAAACCTGGACGCATTAGTTTCAGACTTTCGACTAAAAAACCCATGACGCGTACAACATTTACATTTGAGTTATATGCCAGCTTATGTCTTGGGTTTGTCTTTCCTTCAGGTGTATCCAACATTCAATCGCTATCTAATAATAAAAATACACACACACACACATATATATATATATATATATATATATATATATATATATATATATATGATTGTTCGTTGGCTCGGTCACGTTTTGCGTATGCCCTCATTTCGATTGCCCAGTAGAGCTCTGTTCTCTCATCCAGCACCAAATTGACGTAAGAAACAAGGTGGGCAGATTTTGACATGGCAGAAACAATTGAAGTCACTTACATCAAAATTGGGGAGTATAGGACATAGTCGTCTGCCCGGATGGGGTCCTCGTGCGCAACATAGTTCTTGGTTAGAAATCCTTAATGATATATCATCGATTCAAGCACAGTGGCGATCTTGTTGCAGATATCTAGTAGAATCATCTTCGTAGCTTTCTTTTTTATAGTAGGGCAAAGTTAGCTACGAGGTTTGGTCTGTTTATCACGTGATAGAGTGAAATCCGCAAGGAAGCTGTATTGCTGATGTTGCCTTGCCCGAATGCTAACTTGGCCATAATGGTGTTGTGGAGAGGTTTAGTTGCCTCATTTATGTGAGTTATCCTAATAAATTTACTCATAGTAACTAGGTATTCCTTCTCTCTCTCTCTCCTAAATCTCAATAATAATTTGTCTTATATATTATTTCTGTTTTCATATATTTTTTCATTCCTTATGGTTATATGGCAGTGAAAAATAAGTCACTTTTGACTTTTGTTTGGCTGGACATGATGATGATGATGATGATGATGATGACTGGTCATGGCCGACAAGCATGCAACACATACCTAAATCATATTACACCTCTTTTTCGTGTTGACTTCGGCATATCCCTCCCGCCTCTAACTTGGTATGCAATGCTTAAGATTTGCTGTGCATATAGTAGTTATCCAAAAACGGGAACATATAAATAAAAAAAAGATCTCATATATGATGAATCAACTAGTTAATAAGCGAGAATATGAAGTCAGATAAATCATTTTTTTAAATATTAAAACAAAATTACGCAATACATGTGCACGTCGTGTTCGGATGTAAGCTCCTATGCGAAGACGCCCACCTACTTCGGCCGACAACTGAAGTATGCGTCAAATGCAAAACACAGTCTCAATATTCTACTAGAAATGGATGATCTAGTTGTAAATTCTAGACCACTATAATCTATGAATTGAATTGTCATTTGGCATTATAAATTTCCTTATTTAATGCTTTCTAGTATTTATTGAAACATGAAGGTATTTGATTTTAAAATCGATCACTCGTTAGCAGGTAGAGTTTATAAGCTTATTAACCATCAATTTTCGTTCAGTACATCGGTGAAAATTGCGTCAGCAATACATAGCCAAGTTAGGCAGCCATCTCGTTATCTGATAAGAGTCCCTGTTCGCCCATGCATTGTCACTGTGATATCTCAAAAACTAGTGTGCCCGGGATTCTCATTTAACCTGGAATACGCATCCTTATAAATCCCCTCCCTTAGGCTAGATATCCTTTGGCTCTCAGCCATGTACTTTGTATCCTCAAACTTATTCCTCGTATCCGTCGCATCAAAAATAAAGCTCAGTACAGATAAAATAAACAAAAACAGTCGTGATAGATCACTGCTTCACTGAATCCCCTAGTGTACCTAGATGAAAGTGAAAACCTCAAAACGAAAAACCGAGATCGAGATAACTGAAGCCATGATTGCGATCCTTCCCATTATATCAAATATCGTTTAATATACATTTTCACACCTGAAAATATGTATTGATATAATATATAGCCAAATTAGGATAAAAAACCAGGTAAGCCAACTCCTACCGCTCATGCACCAGATCACAGCGAAACCGGAACACCAAACGATAATCGAGTCCTAGCAACGGTAATGTAGTATTTGACCATACGCAAAACTTTTTGTGGATAATTTAAATGCTACTGCGGTGGCTACCGGCAGATTTTTAAATGCACCAACATATTAGCCAATTTATGTACAGGTATTAAAAGTAGTTTCGCTTAAACTCACGCTAAACAAATGTTACTTTCAAATTTACTTGCAGTAAAATTGATACATAAATTCCGTGAACGCAATAAAAATTTAAGCAGATCTTTTTGGACCAACTATACGATTAAGTATGATTAAAATTAAGACACTTTACGACTCACTCTGAGAATTGTTTTAAAACGTCTTACAAAGCATGAATATTTGGTTTGAACTATTAAAAAATATTACCTGTCCAAATGCCCAAGAAATCTTGGAGTAATTCGACGTCGTCCGTCTTTTGTACGACTTTCTACTTGCTTGGTCGGCTAAAATGTTAGAAACAACAACCGAAAACTAATGATAGACTAAATCTTGACGTTAAAACCTCAACTCAATTGAGATTATCTTAAAACTAAATTTATTTACGCTAACTTGGCAATCAAAAGAGTATATTTTTCAGATGTACGTAACGAAATAGCTGAAATGTAAATCGTAAAATCGATTCCTTCTAATAAATTTATGGATTGATATACTATACGCCCTAAGTTGTATCAGTAGAAAATTAGATTCATAATATATATATATATATATATAATATATAATAAAAGAAATTTATTTTATTTCAACATATCATAATATATGTACATTTAAAAACAATTGAAATCTATCTATGAATTAGACATAAAATCGATTCTTTCTAACAAATTTATGGATTGATATACTCTACACCCTAGGATTGTACCAGTGAAAAATTATATTCGCAAGATGATATATATAATAAAGAAATTTATTTTATTTCAACAAATAGTAATATAGGTACATTTATAAATAATTGAAATCTATCTCTGAATTAGAGGGCTACAAAATGACCGCTAGCGAGGACAATGAAATACAACTAGCAATCACCAAGTGCATGACAAGGAGGGATATTACGGTTATAAAAATGTATCACATAGGTCGCCTAATTCAATTTCGTACATAATGGCAGGTATCGACGGAAGCTCAAGAACTTCATTGATGCAAGTCAAATTGGGGCGATAAGCCAATTACCCCAATGGTCACAATGGTCGTCTCAACTAGAGAACTTTTAATATTTTCAATTTCTTCTGCTAAAGTAGTTATACGACCAGCTACTTTTCGTATTAGCTTCTAAACAGAAGCTCGAGTAGCCCTATTATAAATTGCAACGATTTTTATTAATTCTGAAAAAATATATAGGTTTTTGCTCGCTTAGAACGGACACCCGAGTAACATAAATTTGCAAATAATTCTTCTTTTATTATTCTCCCTTGATGCTCGGATTCTGCCTGAGTACATTCCTAAACTCTTAACTTATCAATTTGTGACTCATTCATTGTAATTTTTTAGCATCCACGCAGCCCAAAAGTACGTCATTTGCTCGATCTCGCCCTCAAGAGTAGCTACTGCAAAAAACAATACTAAACGAAATTATAAGAAATATCAATAACTTTTTAACAACAACCAAATAGATGAGATGAGAACTAAAACAAACTTAAATAAAATTATTTAACATATAAACGGAAAAGCCAAAAACCAAATGAGCTAATCCAACTATAAAATAAACTTTAATTCCACCTTAAGTAAACATACACCAGTTGGTTTGCATGACAGACCAACGACATTAACCATCATCGCGACATCACCAGAGATTAAATTGGCATTAGCAGAGCCAGCCTCCTTTGCCTCGGCTGCGTCTAATTGTTGGCGTAGTTCAGCTTGTATCTTCTGTAAAGCGAATGCAGCAGGGGTCTCCAGAACAATTGCTTCACTAACGGGCCCAATTAAATTTGATGGGCCCCCATCCCTACGCTGATTAGGCCCCAAACTAGTTACACCACCACTTGCTATTTGAACGCTGTTCATACCGGGCAACCTAGATAGAGCACTTCGTCCAAAGATGTGTATGTGCATTTTTTCCTGAAAAGCAAACACAGAAGCACATAAGTATAAGGCTTGTATACCTCTTTTAAGTGGGCATTATGTCGAGCTAGAGTTGGCTTAACAAATCTCTTCTGCGACATAGCTATCAAAAGAAGAAACATAGAATCACCCTAAGGCACGAGTACAACCTAGAAAGAGATATGAAAAGCTTGTAATAGTATTGCGACTACGAACAGCTTGATTGGAAACTTACATTTCAGTTTGCTCAGTAATCAAAGTTAGTTCCCATGATGTTTTAAGTTATATTTATACACTTTTGCTAAGAAAATGGAGAAGGTAAAATTAAATCTTCAGTATCATCATAAACAACAATATAAAAATTAAACGAACATTGGTTTCGCGGGTGGTGATAACAATTATTATAATCAAGGTTGCGGTCTTGATATAAACACCTGACCCATTAATTACTTACATATGTCAGTATAAACTAAGATTTGTATAGTGTAGAAAAGGCAATTCATCCAGTAGACCGGTTTCGTCCTTGTTGGGAACTCATCAAGTACTGGCCAGAATTTGCCGCGGACAGGATACGAACCTGGGCACGTCTGCTTCGGAATCTGGTGCTCTAACCACTGAGCTATCCTGCCGCACACTACACTACACACAATTTTCAGTTATATACTAACTAATGTAACTTAGTTAGTCAATTTTTCCTTTAGGTGGAGCTCATATGGCATCCATTTAGACCCAAAGTTCCAACTAACCATGCCCAATCTGTCATTACTGAACAGACACCACACTACATGGGGAAGTGGTAATGAAATGAACATTTATATAATTAAACGAACATTGGTTGCGCGGGTGGTGATAACAATTATTATAATCAAGATTGCGGTCTTGATATAAACACCTGACCCATTAATTACTTACATATGTCAGTATAAACTAAGAATTGTATAGTGTAGAAAAGGCAATTCATCCATTAGACCGGTTTCGTCCTTATTGGGAACTCATCATGTACTGGCCAGAATTTGCCGCGGACAGGACTCGAATCTGGGCACGTCTGCTTCGGAATATAATAATTGATATCACCACCCGCGCAACCAATGTCCGTTTAATTATATAAATGTTCATTTCAATACCACTTCCCCATGTAGTGTGGTGTCTGTTCAGTAATGAAAGTTTGGGGATGGTTAGTTGGAACTTTGGGTTTAAATGGATGCCATATGAGCTCCACCTAAAGGAAATATAGACTAACCAAGTTACATTGTGGTATGTTACTGAAAATTGTGCAGTTAGTGTTGACAGGATGGCTCAGTGGTTTAGAGCACCAGATTCCCCAGGCAGGCCGATAGCAGAGTTCGACCGCGGCTTCAACCAGTGGTTCCCAATGAGAGACAGGCTCTGTCCCCAATTACTGCTTCTACACTATACAATTCTTAGTTTATACTGACATATGTAATTAATGGGTCAGGTGTTTATATCCAGACCGCAACCTCGATTATAATAACAGTATAAAAAGTTTCAAAAACTAAGTCATCACCATAAACTAATAATAAATAATATCATTATGATTATAATCATTATTATTTTTATTATTATTGTAATAGAAGTCGAAATTATCACAAAATTGACTAAACGAATCGCCCAAAAACAAAAAATTTAAAACGTAAAATATTTAAGAAGTGGTGAATCTAGCCTGCATGGAGTCCTACCTATATAATAAACAGAAACGAGGCCACCAAGACATTTACACGACACACAATCTAGGCCAAATCAGTTTTAAGGCAAGGCGATATCGGAAATATTGATTCTTTGCAGCTTGCTTTGTATCGCCTCATAAGCAATATTAAACCTGGGTAATTTGTGACAAAGTAATTGAGAAGATGACCGCATTAGAATTTTGCAACAATATCGCCACTGCACACAATTCCATGTCATATCGTGCATTGTTGCCAAACAAAGAAAATAATGAGCACGTGGATTTAATCTAAGTAGGCAAATGTGTCCTATACTGCTTAATTTGGTTGTGGTTGATTTAAAAGATTTCTTTCATATAAACATTTGCCTCCCTTGTGACATATACTAGTTTTGCGCTGACCTAGAATATAATGCTTCATTGGACAACTAAATTAAAAGATGAGTAAAAAACGGCCGAGTCAGCGCTAGAGCCATCCATCAAGCATATATTGACGGATTACAGCATTACTTATATTTTAAATTAACTATATGGCCAACATTTCTCGAACATATGTGGTTAAATAACGGTAAGAATCTAATATTTTTTATTCTAAAGAATCCAGTCTCATTAGCGTACACTACAACTGCACACAACATTTCAAGGCAGAGCGAAATACACGTGTTCCTCCATAAATGTCGAAAGTCAGAGAAAGCTATACTAGTTTTCGCGTAGCTAACATTGACCTCGTAACGAATATCGTCTGAATTATTTATACAACTATCAATATGTTTAAACCTGTAATCTACATTCAAATATTCACATTGGAGCCGCAGTTGAAGTGATTGGTTATGAACCTATCAAGGTTGTCCACTTTCCTCATTTTTGTTTAATTTTGTAATCGATGTTATTATGAACAACACTCTCTCACACATTCTGGATGCTGGAGTATAAGTTCTCCCGGGCGATAAACTATTCGATCTTGACTATGCGGACGATATCGTACTATTATTCGACAATCAGGATGCTGCCCAGGCCATCTTGAATAGATTAACAGACGTTCTTCTGTCATTCGGTATGAAACTCACACCCTCTAAATGTAAGATACTGTTACAGGATCACCCACCACTCAATTCAACGTTGCGACTGCAGAATGAAGATCTTGACATAGTCAACAGGTTTACATATCTTGGGAGCTCTATCAATAACGTAGGCAATATGTACGACGAGGTGAGAATAAGAATCCAGAAAGCCACAGTAGCTTTCTCGAACCTTCGTCATTTATGAAAAGACGTTAAAATTGCACTTTTTACAAGCAATTTTAGTATCCGCTATTGAAACATGCTTCTTAGTGTTGATGATTTGAGACGCTTACAGGCATTCGATAATTGTTTTTTGAGAAGTATAGCACATGTTGGTCACCAACAACGAATAACTAACGTTGACATCCGTAGATGTATTTTTGGATCTGACAATAAGTGCTCGTCATTAGAAAAACATATAAGGCTCCACCAGCTTTGTTGGCTCGATCACATTTTACGTATTCCCTCATTTCGATTGCCCAGTAGAGCTCTTTTCTCTCATCCAGCACCAAATTGGCGTAAAAAACAAGGTGGGCAGATTTAGACATGGCTGAAACAATTGAAGTCACTTACATCCAAATTGGGTAGTATAGGACCCACTCGTCTGCCAGGATGGGGTTCTCGTGCGCATCATAGTTCTTGGTTAGAAACCCTTAGCGATATGGCATCGAATCGAGCTCAGTGGTGATCTTGTTGAAGATGTCTAGTAGAATCATCTTCGTAACTGTCTTTTCTTAGTAGGGCAAAGTTAGCTACGAGTTTTGGTCTGTTTATCACGTGATAGAGTGAAATCCGCAAGGAAGCAGTATTGCTGATGTTGCCTTGACCGAATGCTAACTTGGCCATAATGGTGTTGCGGAGAGGTTTAGTTGCCTCATTTCTGTGAGTTATCCTAATAAATTTACTCATAGTAACAAGGTATTCCTTCTCTTTCTTGTAAATCTCACTAAAAATTTGTCTAAATTCACTTATATACTTCTTTCACTCCTTATAGTTATATAACTGTGAAACATTAGTCACTTTTGACTTTTGTGTGGATGGACATGATGATGATGATGATGATGATTATGATGATGAACCTATAGAAGGGAATTTCGTTTCGTGGGTGCGAATTACATACCGGAAGGCGGAACAACGTCTGATAATCGTTTCAAGATGGCCTGGGCAGAACTCCAGTTACCAAATAATATTACAATATCGTATACATAGCCAAGATCAACTAATCTACCAAATGGGAAATTTTCGGCGCATAAATCCTGAACGTCTGGAAGAGCTCTGCTTATAATCGCATCTATTACAAAATTAAATTAAAATTGAGAAAACAATCTTTGTTGGATATTAATGATTACAACAAAGTAGTGCGATAACTCATTGTAGACACCGTTGCAAACAAAGTATTTTGAAGGAAAAATACTAATGTAATATTTTTCGTGCCCACCTTTCACCAATAAATAATTTAATAAATCTTTTCGATCAACCGAGTAAAATGCATCCTTGAAATCTATAACTACGACCATTATAGGACAACAATTTAAAAAATGTTGTTCGAGTAATTGCATTAAGATAAAAATGTAAAATATACAACCTCGTCATGGCCGGAGAAAATAACCTAGGTACGACTGGAGTCAGAATGGGAAAGATAACCGACTCACAGACAAACAAAGAGCAAGGTTCCCTCATTCCAAATAGTACGAAATAGATTGTTGAGCGCAATAAAAATTATCACTGTAATCCTTAATTGAAGTCGGTAGCTGATCATCGAGGCCTGTAACTTTTCCATGTTTAAGAGATAAGTCTACAATCTGTATTTTTAACATCGACAATAGTTCGAGATACCATTTTTCAATGTTGATACGAGTTATTGGGGGCACGGTGCGGCGTAGTCAGTCGATCTATATCGTGAATAATAGTGACTCGCAACAGTGTTGCTGTTCAATACTTCTGCGATTTTAACGACCAACGATAGACTAATTCGGAAGCCTCACGACCAGGATTTGCAAGCAACCTCCACCAGATAAATCGGAGTTATAAAGCCAGATTCGATGATGATGACGATAAAACAAAAAATGATTATATAGAAACGATCAGCTGTCAAAATTTTCTCTTTATCGATGCCTACTGCGATCGTCTGGCAATGACCAAAGCCTAATAGAATCAAAACAATAATATTAAGCGGCCCAAGATCTGCCAGATATAGACGATTTTATTACAAGTCAACACAACATAAAATAGGATCAACAGTATTCTTGATTGGAAAGCCATGAAGTTGGTGCTTAGTGAAGTAGACTGGAATTTACGGTGCTTTACACAATTTGTAAAAGGGTTAATATATGTCTGAAAATCTCAGAAGCAGATGCATCTGGCATCACCAATGATCTTAGGTAGATGAATTCGTTGACTGTTGGCAGCAGGACGCTATTCGACTCGATGTCCATAACGACCGCTTTCGAGGCGGTTAATTTAAAACCGTACCAGGAAACATTTAGGCGCAATTAATAGATCATGAAAACGTATTCCATTTCTACCAACAGAACTGCAGTATCAACGGCAGCAAATCGGCCATCACCGCCAATCATTACGCTGCAGATTGTTGTGATCACCTAAACAAGGACCACAACAACAACATAATTAAACAAAGCGAGAGCAATAGTACGTCCACGACAAAGACCGGGGCCTATAGTAGAAGATTCAGAAAGACTAATTATGACAAATACCGAGTCATTAAAGCAGGCTTCTTGTGATTAAACAATTCTAACAGAGAAACCATCATTAAGCACACATCTCCATAATTTTTTTGCGCTACCGTGACAACGGCGAATGAGCATTCTACAACAGTAATGACGTTTGACCATTGTAATCACTGGCGGAACATGAGTGAGACGAGTGCATTAATTTAGTGCAAACATTCGATTTCCGATCGAAACATTGCCTAGGTTTACCAAGTTCGATTCTCAAACTCTTCACAATACCCTCTCAAGTTAATTGCAGTGACGAAATTAGATGCAACACATGGTAAACAGGAATGCTCGAGTAATATATAACGTCGATGTGCACAGAAGTGAATTTTTCCCAACTATTTGCGATCAACTCGTTTCTCAAAATTGAGGGCATATCATATGTAGATCTCTTTGAAACTTTATTCTACCAAACATAAAAAATGTAGGAGTGTCTATTCATTCACGAGCATTTTCTGTCTCCTCATTAATCTGCAAAATCATGTAGCTTCATTAATATTAGTGAATATAAAGCAATAAATATTTTTATTTTGTTTTACTAAATGGACGCACATTATACGAGCAAATTGATTAAAAATAGAGCGTGTGTTGAGTTTAAAAATGGCTTTTGACGTATTGGAAAAATTAGTACGAGAATTGTCTGCACAAATGAACATTTTGACTATGGAGTTAGGAATAATTAAGTTACAGCTGGACGGCAAACGCATAACAAATTCTAAGGGAATCCGCATAAACGACTCAAACAATATCGCTGAAGTCAAAAGGATGTAGACTACATAACAGAATTCTGAATATGAGGAAGAGTAAGCAATAGGATGAAGAAGCAACTAGTGGTGCTTCATCAGACAATAACCATTACACGCATATAATCCTGCCATCTATCAATGACCGTAATTCAGGCTCTAGGAGAATACTTACACCGTCCAAATAATACATATGTTTAGCAAGTCTCAATGATGTGTTGACACATATATTGGACGTTAGCGAGCTTTAGCTAAACACCAATCCCACTGTATCTAACCATTCAACAAACAACATAGCCTAACAACCGCCAGTCATACATGATGCCGCGTTTCGACCTTCCATAATGATCATCAGAGTACCACGACAAACTGACTAGCGAAGATCAAACGCAATGCATATATATGGAGAGCAAAATTAGCTTTAGTAATTTGAACCGTTAACAAAAACTTACAATCTCGTCCAAAGTCCAAGGTGTGCCAAGTTCTGCCTGTGTGAAACGTAAATACGCAACTGTACCGTCAATTGAGCAAGCCATAAGTTCGAAGCCGTCTGCACTCCTATATGAGAGCATCAATTAAAATTATTATTATACAAAACACATATTCAGGAATACACACAAGCATACGTAATCAATATATAAATACATACGCACATAAAAAACATACATACATGTACACAAATATACACAGATAAATTCATACATACCTACATATATACATACTGAAAAACATACATAAATACAATTGTGTATTATGGATTTCATGGAGCAACAAGTGTCCAGAAAAGATTGTAATTCTCAATTTTGGTGAACTTTATCAAACAATGAAATCTGTTGTGTTGATACCATGTATATTTTCGGCAACTATAGTGTTGGTATCAAATACTGACACAATAGTCATAGGGTTAGTACCTTTTACAGGCTTGGCATATATATATATATATATATATATATATATATATATATATATATATATATAGACATAGTTGGCTTTAAGTCACGTTGTCGAAGACTTTATATGGTGCTTCACTAATGGAGATTTACACAACATTCCTCACCCAAATATATAGTGGGTAAAGTGTGTAATACCGGCTCCTACTGATGAGTCGCTTGTAAGCACGAGATTATACTCTCCATTCATGCTGTCTTTGGTTTATCCTTCTGGTCATATTTGGTGTATGTTATTAAGTGCGCAACACCTAATACATAATTGAATATACATGCGTTCTCTGTCACAAACAGTATCTAAATGCTACACATACACACATGCAAAAACTCACACAAAAGACGCATTCAAAATTCACCCATACATACAGGCACATATAAATACATATGTATATACAACACACAAAAGCACATACATACATACATACATACATACATACATACATACATACATACATACATACATACATACATACATACATACTTACATACATACATACATACATACATACATACATACATACATACATACATACATTCATACATACATACAAACAACCAAACATACATACATACATACATATATAAATACATGCATACAAGAACATATAAATATAAACACAAAATCTAACATCTGAGCCATCTTCTAAGAACGCGTCAGAGAAGACTTGGAACACGTCAAGATGAACCTAATCCTTCCGCTGAACTATTCGAGGACAAAGGAACGTTGCTGGTTGTCTAATATCATTTAGATAATCCGCTTCGTAAATTCGAAGGTATCGTTACCAGATCTTATAATCCCCGTAATTTGTGCAGAATTACTTGCTATTAATATCATTTTATATAGCAAAACATAGGTTATTATAATCACTTTAAATTAAAGATCAAAAACGTTCATAAGCAGACAAAGCAATCTTTAAATTTATGCTACCGCAAATAGCATCAACAAGCCAAAAAAACTAGCCACTAGTGTATCTTATACGTTCTCTGTTCACTAACATCTAAATTTCATCGATTTTAACTAATCGAATATAACACTAAATATATTTTTATTCGCCGTTTCTTGCCATTTTACTTATCTGAAATGGGTTGCCAGCAACCTATCCTTGTCTTTATGTGCTGCTAAATTTTGTTTGATTAATGAAAATAATGATTTTGTTGCAACGCTATAGGATTTGGGCTATAAATTTGAACAGCATCACAATGATTCCCAGTAGTTTGCACGTAAAATTTGGTCTATACAGATTAGGGAATAGAGATTCAATCTGGCCAAAACTATCTATAACATCAACAACATACTCTAAATTTTACTCTGAGCATAAAACGGGTGATGATAAACTAAACATTTCTAGCAAAAACAATGCATCTTGCTCCGAGACCTAGCGAAGAAAACCTGGTAGATTGGCAACCTTTTGATAAGTGGAAGAATGACATTTTTGTGATCATCCATAAAAAGGTGACGCCAGCGCATCTATTAACTATCATAGTATCGGCTGGGTCTGTGATGCCAAAGGACGGTTACTTTTTTCTAAGAATTATCGGAAAGCTAGAGAAGCAAACAATGACAACCCAGTCAAGGATTCGACCCGAATGAAATGTGTGGACTAAATTAATGAAATGCGTCACTAGTACAGGTAGACCACCTTCGTTGCTTTTCTAGAGAACTAAGTGAAACGCAAGATGTTGCGGTAATCTATACGTGTCAGTGGTGTCGTGGCTAAAACTATTCGATTGCTAAAAGATGGCTTTTATTCGCACTAGTAGAGGTCTTTCTGAACCTTTTTCGATTAGCCATGCTGTTTGACAAGAATGTAACATTGCTCCCACTTTGTTCAGTTATTTTATCAATGCAGTCGCCGCAATAATCCCTGGAGTAAGATTCGATGGTCGTGCCAGCTTAATGACCACGGAAATACTGACAACGCTGTACTGTTGGCAAAATCGGAAGTCAAGCTAATAAACCCATCAATTTGGCTCCAGAAGTGTCTATTCGGTACGACATAAGACTAAACGCTTTAGAAACCGTTGCTATGGTAATTTGTTATTCAGAGGCTCATATATTGCTACCTAAGTCCCACAGTCCTTCGCATTAAATCCTATTGACAAGGATGGGATTCCCAAATTAACCGTTTAGCGAAAGGAGCTATTAACTGATTATAGCGACTGGATACAAACGATGAAGCCTCCATTGAAATCCAGTACTATGTCAGACTAATAGAAGTGAGTGTAGAGCTCAACTTTAAAAATATTTCTGCCGTGCTCTGTTGATGGCCAGGATAAATGAAACAGCTCCGATAGATTTAAGTGGCGTTGGTTGCTTGAATTTGTGCGATAGTGAAAAATACCGATAACATAACTTACATGAGTGCGTAAAAGCTGCAATAATAATAATATGAAACAATACTGTCCTTCTTATTATGTCATGTCCAGTGTTAAAATTTAAGCACTCGTATATTCAAATTATGGAAAAAGGTTATGAGAACAATATGAGCTAATATTTACAATTTTCAATTTGTATATTAGGCGAAGTAGTAATACGAGTACGAGCCAATAACTTTCACACAAAACAATAAAACATACCAGGTTAAGTCACAAATTGTTTGCGTAAACAGATCATGGATTGTGAGATATGCTCTGCGACTCGTCGAGGTCTACGAATGTTTTAAAAAAATAAAATAATAATAATCATTAAAAGCGCCAACGCGGCATGACAAAATACAGCTTTGTGCATAACACGAAAAGACAACCACAATACACGAGACAATAAACCTAGTAGCACAGTTTAGAGTTAATATACTTAATCTAATTAAATGTTAAAGATAACAATTTCCAGTATGATGATACCTTTAATCTACCACATACAGCTACATAAACCTGAATGATTAAGTAACCAAACAGGTAAAGAAACACCCGTCAAGACATCAAGGGCATCAGCGAACAAAACGCAATTAATTAACTCCTTAAACCCTGTAGCAATCCACATACTGTGTGCGACCAGCATCATCACCATATACAACCATACAAAAGCCAAAAGTGACAAATGTTTCACTGCCATATAACCATAAGAAGCGAACATTGTAATTCGTATTGTTCGTGGTTATATCTGGACTGTAAAAGGACACTGTCTCCCATTCCTAGTGAGGATGGTTTGTAGTCGGAGTTTTCCTTCCCCTGGACAGTATGCCAACCAAGGCTGACGAGCACTATCTGCCCAGATGCCAGTGGTCAAAGTTTCCTTCAGCAGTCGAAACTTGCCCTTCGCGTCTGGCACGCTTGCTCTCAACCTGTCACTACAAATTTAACGATAAAAGTTACTGCTCAGTTAGACCAAACTCGAGGATTCACATGGAACGGAATGATGGCTGTGTCCCCTTTGGATCCAGCAGGTTCACGCCACCATTCCCAGGCTGACTAGCTTTTGCCCGCCGGTCGTCAGGTTGGAATTTCTATGGCTACGAGCGACCAACAGCGGCACCATGTTACGATGTTCACAACCCTTGATTTGATGCCCCATATTTTCGAGCAACTTTGCTCTTTTCTCGGGGAAAATGAATCCCGTTAAACAAAACGCCAAAATTAAACAACCATAAGGCTAGCGGACTACACCTGTATCTACCAGGAGCTATAATATAAATTCTGTCGTCACATATGAAGCATAGCCATCAATTAAATAATGAGCCTTGCAGTAATTAGCGCTGGCAGTGTGACAGAAAATGAGCCAAACTTCGGAGCAAAATTCAGCAGCAAAATTGAAATCATCATGAAAAACATCAGTGTAGTGTTTATAAATTCATTAATGTTACACATTGGCGTTGATGTTGCAATTGAAAAGATTATCCTTAATATAGGATTGAAAAAGGTTTTGACGATAATAATTTATTACAGCTGTATAAAGCAATAGAATAGGTAGGAAAATAATTTCAGTAACATGACAACAAAGCATGAGGTTTTAAATACTGATGCGGTGGGGTTTATGATGAACATGAAGGTGATGATGATGATGATGATAAAACGACGGCAACGACTGCGGCGGTACTAAAGTTAAAAATAAAAACCAAAAGTCTACAATCTACGGAATATAGAAATAATATTTATTTATTCAATAACACAATATAAAGATTATAGTTTTATTATCAATTCATCTATGCATAGCCAGAGACTAAACCAAAGCATGCATTCACGTTTCTTTATACAAAACGCCTAGGTAAATATTAGTTGAAATAAAGTAAACAAAGCGTTCGAATTGATTAGACCGCAATCTATCTGCTGGAGTCATCACCTTGACCAAAGCATATTGTCGTCTTTGCCAAAATATGTGCAACAAAGTTAACCTACGCACGAAGCCGAAGCGTTCAAAGGGTAATATGTCTTAACAAAAGAGCTTGTTATAACTCACATCCCTTATAAGCCTAAGAGGACAAGCATCTTAGATCCTTTAAACCTTTTTTTATACTAATTCAGTACACGAAAAGAAATCAATTAATCAGATCCGTCTATTCTATCCTGGGCAGTCATTGGAATGCATAGTATGCAAGAGAAGCAATGAATTGGCTGCTGATGATTTGTTTCTGCATTCAAGTAAGATAAGCGACAACCGTGTGCAAGATATTGAAATGGTGTTACTTTCAAACATTTCAGGTGAATGCTTTAAATCAAGTTTGCGAGCTTGAAGTAAACACCGACCCCATTGTATTTAACCAGTCTTCGAACAACATAACAAAACTACCGCCAGCCGCAACGCACTGACGCGTTTCGACCTTCCATGATCATCATCAGAGTACGACGGCAAACTGACTATCGAGGATCAAACCGCATTTAATATATATGGAAATCAAATTTAGATATGCGGATCTCACCTCTAGCAGTCTTGCATACATTGAACTTGACTGGAAATGTCGGCTGCACAATTTCTATGCAGTCACGAACATTAACCGTTTGCAGCTTTCGCCACATATACATATATAGACAATACAATTTAACAATAATTGATTGCGCGGGTGGTGGTAACAATGTTTTAAATCAAGTTTGCGAGCTTGAAGTAAACACCGACCCCATTGTATTTAACCAGTCTTCGAACAGCATAACAAAACTACCGCCAGCCGCAACGCACTGACGCGTTTCGACCTTCCATGATCATCATCAGAGTACGACGGCAAACCGACTATCGACGATCAAACCGCAGTGAATATATATGGAAATCAAATTTAGATATGCGGCTCTCACCTCTAGCAGTCTTGCATACATTGAACTTGACTGAAATGTCGGCTGCACAATTTCTATGCAGTCACGAACATTAACTGTTTGCAGCTTTCGTCACATATACATATATGGACAATACAATTTAACAATAATTGATTGCGCGGGTGGTGGTAACAATGCTTTAAATCAAGTTTGCGAGCTTGAAGTAAACCCCGACCTCATTGTATTTAACCAGTCTTCGAACAACATAACAAAACTACCGCCAGCCGCAACGCACTGACGCTTTTCGACCTTCCATGATCATCAACAGAGTACGACGGCAAACTGACTATCGAGGATCAAACCGCATTTAATATATATGGAAATCAAATTTAGATATGCGGCTCTCACCTCTAGCAGTCTTGCATACATTGAACTTGACTGGAAATGTCGGCTGCACAATTTTTATGCAGTCACGAACATTAACTGTTTGCAGCTTTCGCCACATATACATATATAGGCAATACAATTTAACAATAATTGATTGCGCGGGTGGTGGTAACAATGCTTTAAATCAGGTGAATAATAAAACTTAATACTTACCCATATTGAGAGCGAACGATCTTTACTTCCCAATGCTAAACACACCATTCCCTGAAAGAATACAGAAAAAGCAAATAAATTGAATATACTAATGAGTCTTATAACGGCAAATGAACATAAGTATGAAACATTAAAAAGCAATCTCTCTTATATACCCACGTATATATATATATAAGGAAGAAGCATATGTTGTTGTTGGTATATATACATAGCATAAGCGGATAGAATCTTGCCTGTCAAGTTTAAAATAAATACTTGTTATTGACTGGCTAGGAGTGTCCAAAGGTGTCAGCATGAAACATTAATGCTACCCTTTTTTTTCTAACTATTCCACGTATATATATAGCAAAGAGAGAAGAAGAGCATATATATATATATAGCAGCAGCAGCAGCATATATATATATATATGTAATATACATATATACGCAGATAGATAGAGTAAGAGAGATTGATTACTATACCAGACGCCTTTCGACCTCCTATGATCAACAACAGAGTATGACGGCAAACTGACTAGCGAGGATTAAACCACAACGCATATACAAGAAAATCAAAAGTTGATGTGCTTCTCTCACCTTTATCAGTCTCGCATACATTGTACTTGACTAGAAATTTTGGCTGCATAATTTGTATGCAGTCCCGTACAATAACTATCTGCAGTTTTCGCGACATGTATATAAGAAGTACAATTAAACATCCAATGATTTCGCAGGTGGTGATAGCATGCTTTAAATTAAGTTTGATAACTAGAGATAACCGTTAATTTCACAAAATTGATCCAGACGCACAATAGAAAATTTAGTGTCAGTCACACATACTGACGCTAATGTTGCCTTGCCCTAATGCTTACTTGGCCATAATGGTGTTGTGTAGAGGTTCAGTTTGCCTCACTTCTGTGAGTTATCTTGATAAATATACTTATAATAACTAGGAATTCGCGCGCTCTCTCTCTCTCTCTCTCTCTCGTGGATCTTACTAATAATTTGTGTCTAAATTATTATTTTTGTCGTTATTTATGTTCCTCCGCTTGTAATGATTATATGGCAGTGAAACATTAGTCACTTTTGGCTTTTGTATGGCTGTGCATGATGATAATGATGATGACTGACGCATGTCTACAACACTGGAGAACCAAATTGCCCACCTGATTTTTCATGCCTTATATATGCGTTGTGGGTTTTCGTCGTAAATCGGATCTCTGCCGTGTTCTGATATTAACAATCGTAGGTCGAAAAGCGTCACTGCATTTGACTGACGGCAGTTCCGCTATGATGTGAGATTAGCTTGGTACAGTTGGAATATGTCCAGCTCTAAAATGTGATTTATAGGAACTATTATTATAATCAAGGTTGCAATCTTGACATAAGAACTTGACCCATTAATTACTTACATATGCCAGTATAAACAAAGAATTGGATAATTTAGAAAAGGAAATTAATCCAGTAGACCGGTTTCGTCCTTATTGGGAACTCATCATGTACTGGCCAGAATTTGCCGCGGACATGGCTCAAACGTGGGCACGTCTGCTTTGGAATCTGGTGCTCTAACCACTGAGCCACCCTGCCGCACACTACGCTACACAATATTTTCAGTTATATACTAACTAATGTAACTTAGTTTGTCTATTTTTCATTTAGGTGGAGCTCATATGGCATCCATTGAGACCCAAAGTTCCAAATAAACATTCCCAATCTGCCATAACTGAACAGATTCCACATTAGATGAGAATGGTTAGTTAGAACTTTGGGTCTAAATGGATGCCATATGAGCTCCACCTAAAGCAAAAATGACTGAGTTACATTAGTATATGATTGAAAATTGTGTGTAGTGTGCGGTAGGGTGGCTCAGTGGTTAGAGCAGCAGATTCCGAAGCAGACGTGTCCAGGTTCGAGCCCTGCCCGCGGCAAATTTTGGCCAGTACACGAGTTCCAAATAATGACGAAACCGGTCTACTGCATAAATTGCCTTTTCCACACCACACAATTCTTAGTTTAAACTGACATACGTAAGCAATTAATGGATTAGGTGCTTATATCAAGATCACAACCTTGATTAAATTGTTATCACTGCCTGCGCAACCAATGTTCGTTTAATTTTATAGGAACTAGCCTATGGTCATTGTCAAAACGTCAGACCCATGGTCTAGTATACATTGATAAATATAAACTAATTATTGTATAGTGTGAAAATGGCAATTCATTCAGAAACCGGTTTCGTCCTTATTGGGAACGCATCACGTACTATCCAGAATTGGCTGCGGAGATGGCTCAAACCTGGGCACGTCTGCTCCGGAATCTGGTGCTCTAACCACTTAGCCACCTTACCGCAACAGCCATTGTTTTTCTTAGTACTTCAATTGGAAAAACTTACATTTTGAAATATTTTAAAAATCAAGAGAAAAAAAAATTGCTTGGAATGTCATCTATGCTGTGGAAATAATTCAGAGGTTTACAGCAAAATCTAATTTTGAATTAATAAGTTAAGGACAATATAAAATTTGTCTTTGATTAAAAACAGAAACAAGAAACAAATATCGGCTATAGGCATATAAAACTGCAATTATTTAATTTTGCACGAAAAGGATAAATCAGATAAAAGTAATACAATTAAGCAATAATTCATTGCAAGGATAGTGGTAACAATTCTGTAAATCAAGTTTGCGAGCTTGAAGTAAACACCAATCCAATTGAATTTAACCAGTCGTCAAACAACGTAACAAAACTACCGACAGTCGCAACGCACTGATGCGTTTCGACCTTCCATGATCAACATCAGAGTACGACGGCAAACTGACTAGCGAGGATCAAACCGCATTGCATATATATGGAAAGGAAAATTAGATATTCGGCTCTCACATGTAGTAGGCTGGCATACATATCATGTTAACACAGTTATGCGCAAACTAGCAACTCGCAGTTAGGAGATGATTAAAGCCACAATCCCAGTAATGTATTATAGAGATAATAAATCTAATAAGTTAATCAAAAATTACCTGTTTTTCAGAATGATCATGCTTTCGAAGTAAGTTCATATTATATCGCTGAAAATAGAAAAAAATAATAATGTGTCTGATCCAATCGCGAAAAAGTTTACTTTCATCCTTCAAATCAAATTTTATATTTTAATTAAAATGCTAAATTGCAAGCTGGAAAATGACCGAATAAACTATTAGGTGAAGTCGAATGAGGTAGGAATAAGCAGAAACTTTGCCAATCATTTAAAATATGGCGGCTAACAACGTATTCTGCGTCTACGAAACATTTGCACGTTAGACGCCGATTACTCAATTAGATAAAGTTACACATAATCATGGGTTAAAATAAAAAACTTTAAAATGTGAAATTAATGAAAATATAAGAAATTTTAATTAAAATATGATCATTATGCGAAATATTTTGTTCTTCCAAATGAGTAGGTTTCCATGTATAATCACCAATATATAAAAAATCTAGTATAACAATCTCAAAACAAAAACTTTAACCACGCATGGAATGTATTAGACGCATTCCGTCTCTGGCGAACGCTGAAGTCTGACTTCATGCATCATGCTGATGTCGCCTTGCCCGAATGCTAACTTGGCCATAATGGTGTTGTGGAGAGGTTTAGTCTGCCTCATTTCTGTGAGTTATCCTGATAAATTTACTCATAGTAGCAAGGTTTTCATTCTCTCTCTACCCCTCTCAATAATAATTTATCTAAATTCACTATTTTTTCACTCCTTATGGTTATATGGCAGTGAAACATTAGTCACTTGACTTTTGTGTGGCTGGAAATGATGATGAATGATGAATCAAGAATAAATTTTAGTCAAATAATATGAAAATGCATCCGTTGAAACGGAAGTTTTTCTTGTTTGATTAGTTAACTATTTTTATCGTGATGAGCGGACTGTTTAGAAAGACAATCGGAAATGAATATCGAAATAAACGGTTGAAGAGTGTGGAAAGTAAAAAGCTATGCATGTTCGACGTAAAAAGAATCAGGAAATTATGAAACATACATTAAAATAAAACATTAATTCACTTAAATACCAACCGAAGGACGTAATTAGAATGGCAGTCGGCTAACAATTCAGCTAATAAACCAATTTTACAGCACTGAGTTTTAGCTAAACATCTTAAATTTAAAGTTCTGTTTCATTTAAATGCCTCTGATATTTGTTTAAATAGAATTGAATCATTTATTCGTGATTTTGAGAAATGCATTCCTGAACTGAGCAAGGTTAACCTCAAAATAATAGCTATGTTACTTTCCTCCATTCATGCTGATGACTTTAGAAGTTTAGATGATTTTTACGATAGTGTGCGTAACAGTCTATTTTAGAATTAGACGATAGAAAATTGAAGAATTTGGGTATTTCTATAACTTTCGTAGATACGATTGGTACAACTGAAACTAATCGTGTAATATATCTTAACAAAAACAGAAAGAATTGCGTAATTGTGGTTTGAGTACAGCTATTCAGATTGAAAGAAAAGTTATTAATGAGGTAATTGCTGGAACCATCAAAATAACGCAATCCTTTTAGATAAGGATAAGGCTAAATGTGAAAGAGAAATAATCACGATTATATTAGCAAGTGAATATGCTGGGTATAAACAAATAATAAATTCAGCGTGAAGTAAAAAAAATCCCATAGTATTTAACCAGTTATCGAATAACAGGAAAACTACCGCCAGTCGCACGCACTGACTCGTTTCGACCTTCCATGATCTTAATCAGAATACGACGGCAAACTGACTGGCGAGGATCAAACCGAAATTTATAGAAGGCAAAATTAGATATGTAGTTCTCACCTAAAGTAGCTTGAAATTTTGACAGGATAGTTTCTACGCAGTCACGAACAATAACATTTTGCAGCTTTCGCAACAGATATATATATATATATTTATATATATTATATATAGAGAGAGAGAGAGAGAGAGAGAATACAATTAAACAATCGTCGATTGCGCGGGTGTTAAACACCAATGCCATTGTGCTTAACCAGTCCTCTAACATAGCAAAACTACTGCCGGTCTCACGCACTGACGCGTTTTGAATTTCCACGACCATCATCAGAGTTCGACGGCAAACTGACTATCGAGGATCAAACCACAATGCACACATATCAAAAGAAAAATTAGATATGCGGCTCTCGCCTCAAGTAGTCTCGCATTTGATGCTCGCACAGCGCAAATATTCAAGAAATACTGATACTTTTGTTGGTATGCCTCATCGGTCCATAATTAACCACAAGTCTTAGGAAAAACAAATAAAGCATGTGCTAAATCCTTTGACCATTTCGTTTATACTTGTGATTTGTTAGTCTCATAAAAGCTAACTGGCGTTTTAATAGATAAGTTCTCGTTGCGTATGTGTGCAGGTCTATAACTGTTGTATTTTAATTTACCTTTTATATGCATTAGACTACTTGAACACAACAGTTATAGTCCTGCACACATACGCAACGCAAACTTATCTATTAAAAGTCAAAAGTATAAACAAAATGGTTAGAGGGTATTTCAAATGTGCTTTATTTGTTTTTTCCTAAGACTTGTAGCGAATTATGGACCGATGAGGCATACCAACAAAGGTATCAGTATTTCTTGAATGATTGCGCAGTGCGAGCATCAAATGTTGAATCTCCGCGATTTGCGGAGATGAGATTAAGTCAACGAAGATTAGATCTTACCTCATTTCCAGTGGCTAGTATGAACGATGTTGAAGCCTTCGGAAGAAAGGGACGAATTCGCACCCAACCAAAAAGAAGACAAACCCAATGCGTACTTCGAAATAGAGATCAATCAGAACTTTTCGAAATTGACAGTGCAAAGCGACAATCCGCAAAGGTATCAGTGACATAACCAAAAAGGAAAATGAACTAGGATCAGTGCTGTGTTAGTCATAACACTGATTAGGTAATTCTAAAAACCCGATTTCTAAAACTTTTTTATATTTAGGAAATAACTAGAATGGAATTCCAGTAGCAATGCCGTCATAAATAATAAATATACGTGTGGCAGGTGTTAAATATTTCATTTTACAAAACATCATCTATGTGTTAATATTATGAACACGTTGAGTCGTGCTTCAGATAAACGTAAATTTTTAATAATTAAGGAGAAAACTACATTAAGATCGATGCTTCTTTCTCTATTACATGAAGATGATTTTAAATTAATAGAGGAGTTTACTGATAAAGCCCGTAATAGAGAAATGCGAAAAATTATAATTAAACATGAAAAAATTTACCGATTTGTGAATTTATAGACCTTTCCAAGAAACTATTAATTTAATCGTATCTCATCATATAGCACATCTATCAAAATTGAATCCTCAGGTGAATCAAGTTAAACTGCGAAATTTCGGTTTGAATATGGCAATTCCAAATGAAATATCAGTTAGAAATGAGGTCTTCACAGAAGCTATTAAAACGGTGCAACTGCTTTCAGATATGGACAAGGTCAAATTTGAATTTGATGTTGCTTCAATGTTTTTTTTAAATACCAAGATGAGAAATAAAAGCCCAATTATGAATTTCGACGTCTCAGAAATGAGTTAATATCACACAACTTTTTTATGTTCAGAAGTGGATAAAGGAGAAGCTATGATTACGCTGAGTCAATCTGATAATAATTAGAGAATGTATTAACAATTAAATAATAACTAGGTGTACGCACGAACAAATGACCCAATTGATAAGTTACAGAGAAATGAGAAAAAGATATCACTTACGTGATTGCTAATGAGGAATTGGATGAAGCACGTCGTAACTCCATCATAGGAAGAAACAAAGTCGTGCCCAGAGTGCATGATGTAGTGAAGGAACACAAATCGAGTAAACCTGTAATAATTATTATTAATTTCCAACACTCTCCAACATATAAAATGTCCAAGTTTCAATGTTGTAAAATAATAAATTGGTCGTACTTCACAGATCGAACATCTATGAATTCATATAATTTTGTTGATATTGGCAATAAATGTTGACTATATGAAAGTCATAGGCGGAAGTGCTATTATGTGGCATGAATTCACAGCAATATATTGTTATCCATAGCACGTGATTGATTTAGTGGTTTTGTTGATTTTCTGTGAAAATCAGGCAGTAAAATGCCGATAAGACACATTATGGAGATGATGAACAAATGACATATTTATTTCATATTTTCGAATGTAATTTGTAAACAAACCAGAGGTTACCAAGGAAAAGGCGTTTTCGGTTCAAAATACAGACATATTTATGCGGTAATGGGACAAAAAACTTTATGAAATAAAACCTCTTAAGATCAAAGTATATACACGATTCTTCGATGATATATTTATTTGGAATCATAAAGAGGATAATATTTGCAACACATTTGATAAAATTAATGAGCTCAAATTTACGTTTCAAGGAGAAACATAGCGCGAATTGTAATTTATGGAAGTCGAGTACATTATAAACGGTAAAAAATAGATATACATAATTATGAGATTGATACTTTCTCGAAAATTCTTCTTAATTTCAAAGCAAATCAACCGTATAAGATAAAAAAATTGGTATACTTAAATTGATAACAATCGTAAGTCTTAGACTAGTGGCTATACTCCATAATGGGATTGCGTTAGGCAAGCGTCTAAAAATAGTCAGCGCTACTAGCCACCATCCTGAGACAATAGAAGCATCAATTTTGGATTTTTAATTACTTTCCATCAGAATTATAAAACATCAAATCGGATAGAATAAAGGAGGATAATAGGTTCATGGTAATATAGGATTCCATGACTAAACAAGAAAGTAAAATCATTAGCATAAAAATAAGGCATATGAATAGATTAAACTATCATTGCTCTCGCGGACAGTGATAACAACTATTTTAAATCAAGGTTTCTATTTGATATAAGTACCAGGCCCAATATATACATATATTTCTTAATATAAACTAAGCACTGTATAATGAAGAGAAACCAATTCATCCAGTAGACTGGTTTCGTACTTAATGGAAACACTTCAAGTACTATCCAGTATTTTCCGCAGGAAGGGCTCGACCCTGGGTACATCTGCGTCGGAGTTTCTTGGTTTGCCTTCTCTTAAGATAGAGTGTATGTCGCATTCCTTTAGACCAAAAATTTTCGACTAACCACCATCAATCAGTCATTATCGACCAGATACCACACTACCTGGGAAGTCGTGTTGAATTGAACAATGGCTGCGCGGCCGGTGATAACAATTATTTAAATCAAGGTTGCGATCTTGATATGAAAACTAGTCCCAATATATACGCTATTAGCCAGTACAAATTAATAATAGTAAAATTTAGAAAAGACGATTCATTCAGTAAATCAGTTTGCTCCTTATTGGGAACACATCAAGTACTGACAAGAATTTTCCGTGACCACAGCTTGAACCTAGGCAAGTCTGCCTCCGAGGTTGTGACCCTGACCACTGAGCCAGCATGCCAAACATTACATATTTACATTGATAGACATAAATCTCAATGTAAATAAATGAATAAACGAATTCTTATATAGAAACTAATTTAGTTTGTGGTGAAGACCGTGGTGGTTACTGGTTGTGCTAAAACAAGGAGCACGAACTGCGACGAAGGAGACCGAAACGAACAAACGAAATATCATTAAAGAAAAATAAAGAAAGACCACGAAATCTATTTCGACGCAAATGAAATGTTGCCAAAAAATTACCTTCCTCGTAAATTGTATTCAATGTGTTTTAAACGAAAAATGAAATATCAAAGTTGTATTTTGTTTATCCATTTTTCAAAAAGGAAGTATATTTTTGCTATTTATCAGACATATATTATATAGAATATAATCTCTAAGGTATTACCTGATCTGAGTTTTGACTAACGCAGCTTACGTTGTTCCAGTAGTTTTCTTTTCCCAAAATATTTCGGCTAAACATATCGATAGACTTCATTAGTTGCAATATACCTCACAAGTGTAACAAACGAAACTAATGAAGCAAGTTTCGTTTGTTAAACTTGGGAGGTATATTGCAACTAATGAAGGCTATCGATAAGTTTAGCCGAAATATTTTGGGAAAAGTAAACTACTGGAACACTGAAAGCTACGTTAGTCAAAACGCAGATCAGGTAATTTCAATTAATCCAGGTTCGCAAAAACAAATTTCAATCAATCTCTAAGGTAACTGGCTAGAAGTACGGTTCAAAATTTCAAAAAGACGTCACGAGTTGTCCTTTTGTTAAAAGGTGGGCTGATCATACATGCCGAGTAAAGCCAATGAAGCCGGTTGGAGCACAGCCATCTAAATTGTATGCCTTACCAGAGACGCATAAACATGGTGATCGTTTAGTACCAAATGTTTCAATGACAAATAAGCTAACGCACGAATGACGTAACTGGTAGTTAGACTATTGAAGACGGCGAGAAATCTCTTAGCTAAAACAGTTTGAACAAGTAGATAAATTGAATATGGAAGATTTTCCATGTTCTTTTTGTGTTTTTATCATTACTCACCAATATTCCCATATAGGAATCTGATGAGTTTGTGTTCCCGAATGTCCGAGCGAATTTCCCAAATTTGAAATTAATTGAAACACGATTAGATGGATTACTTTATTTGTGCTATTCATATATTCAATAGTCAAACATACAGACAAAAGGTTAATGAAAGACTGGGCTCGGATTTGGCCGTTAATTTTATGTGCATGTTGGAGCAACGAAAATATGAGTGAAGTGTAGCTATCAAATCGTTGTTATTGATGGACTATCCGTCTACAACAGCCATTTGCATGCTGAATAACACAATAATAAATTACATCTGAATGACAATTTTACAATGGCATTTGATGAGGATGATATTCTTGCTTTTCTTAATGTACTGTTTAAACACTGAAGTGATGACATATTGTTCAGATCCATTTTCCATAATAAATCATGAACGACGTAATATTATATTCAATCAAGCCTATAAAAATATAAAAAAACTTTGTTAAGACCTTGAGCAATAGGACTGAGTATTTGTAAGCCTGGTTGTTTGCAGAATTAATTGGATGCTGTGCATAATAATCTTATCATTAACGGTTACCGACTTCATTTTATAATCATATAAAACATCAATTATATAATAAAACCCGTTATGAATTATTGTTTAGTTTATAAGAAACTGATATATAATCACTTATACTACGAAAGTGAAGAGGTAAGGTGTTCACATACTTTGCGGTTGAATTAGTTTAAATAGAATCCATCAGCAAACTTAGTGTGAAAAACAATATTCTACTGCAATCTATATCCAACTTAATTTACAGTTGGAATTACATGTGGGCAATAACATTTAGTCCAATGAAGAATAAGATTGAATAATACCGGCTCCTACTGATGATTTGCAGTAAGCACGAAGCAAATGTGCACGAGTTTATACTTTCCGTTCATACTGTCTTTGGTTTATCCTTCTGATCATAATTGTATTATTTTGTTACTAGGTTCACAACACCTAAAACATAATTGAATATACACTTGTTTAAGCACAAAAACAACCTGGTGTGTGCAAAATAATTTGGTGTTTGGGGTTAGTCTATAATTAAACGTGGTTTGTCCTGTGAAAAATGCGACATGTCAATGAAATGCTCTTCAATTTTGTAAGGATAGGTGTGCGAACATACTGCTATATTTAATGGCGAGCGCAATAAATAGAGGTTGTACAAAGCTATACAAAATAAACAAATTTGTTCGGTTACAGGTATTTCGATGAGACTTTCCACTCCCTACGTCTAGTAGAACTTTCTTGGCTGATATATATATATATATATATATATATATATAATGGATTCTTTCAATATGGATTGTTTATTTTCTATTTAAACAAAATTAATTCCAGTAAATTATTTGGTAATGTGGAGTGAAAGCGCAACTGTACAATATATATGTTTTTTTTTCAAATTTACAACTGGCAATGAATTTCCGCTTATTTGAATGAAAGTAAATAAATCTCAAATGACATGTAACTTGATAAAAAATTTAACTAACGCTTCGTGTAGGATCACTCCTCTTGTGACAATAACCGTGCTCGAAACCAAACATGTGACTTGCATGACGCAAAACCTGTCTATAGTTTAAGCATGAGCAATTTTTAAACAATGTTACGTACTGTGCATACAACGTGCTTCCGATGACCCACAAGGTCCAACGCTGGCTTCCAATGAGCTCGGTTTATAAGATTAGCTGTGGGAAACCCATTGTTAATGGACTGCGGAGCAGCGATAGTCGACCCATCTGGACTCCAAGACAAGCGAAGCACCTGACTAACACCAGCATTAATCTAAATTTTAAAAAATATTTAATCTTCCTGAGAAATACATAGGTCGCTCCACATTGAAAAAAGCATTGCACATAATCCATTATCTAAATTGACTAAAGTAACGTGTGACCTAATTCAGATTGTTTCCACCGTAATCATTAGCATTTATAGATCGGTAAAATTTCGGTAAAAATTGGTTCAACAATATTTTAGGGCTATCTATTTGGGGACGGCTTCAGAGTGACAGGACAAATGGGAATCCATCAACCGATGCAAAAAACAAGCTATGCATCTCCACCGAGTTATTTGTGCTATAAATTGTCCCGCAATAGACTACTGTGGAAACAACTTAAGATGACTGCGCACAATATAGCAAAATGTAATTTAAGGTTTATATATTTTACATCCACGGCTACATATAACAATAAAAATAAAGAAAAACTACTTTATTTTAATATTGATGGGGCAGTTAAGCAGAACAGTGTTATATTTTAAGTATTAATTTGTACGATAAAAATAAAAAGTTATATTGCAAAAACGCATTCAATGGAGAATAACTTATATTCTTGATACCTAAAAAAAACATGCCAGATTAGCAAGTGCGAAATTAATGTAAAATATTCGTGGTAAGTATCGACTATGGTCTAGAGCGAGATTGCAACAGCTAGCCTCAACATTCATATTTAAAATAATTATTTGTATACAAAAAGCCCAGGTTCGACATTACCGACCGTCAAGCACGTATACATGCACACGTAAACGAGTGGTCTTCAGCAAAATACACGTTGACAGATATTATTACCCTATGAATTAACAATAAAACTATATTCATTCGACTTCTCGAAACCAAAAACTGGATGTTGCTTTTTAGTGCAGCAGGGTGGCTGTGGTTTGAGCACCAGATTTCGATGCAGACTTTCCCTGGTTCAACTCGTATCCGCGGCAAATTCTGGACAGTACGTGATGAGTTCCCAATAATGACGAAACCGATCTACTGGATGAACTGTCTTTCCACAATATGCAATACTTGGTTTATACTGACAAATATATGTACATAATGGGTCAGGCACTTATATCATGATCGCAACCTTGATTAAAGTAATTTTTATCACAACTAGTGCACCCTATGTTCGTTTCATGATAACGAAATTTGACAGTATAAATTAAGTAATTTATAGTGTAGAAAAAGAAATTCATTCAGATAACCGATTTCATCCTTATGCGAAATATATCACGTACTGGCCAGAAATTGCCGCAAAGAGTGCTCGAACCTGGACACGTCCGCTTCGGAATCTGGTGCTCTAAATTCTGAGCCACCCTGCCGCATAGATAACAATTATTTCAATCAATGTTGCGATTTGTTTTATTACCTGATCTGCGTTTTGACCAGTAGTTATATTTTTTCAAACAAAATATTTCGGCTGCCTTCATCGACAGCCTTCTTCAATTATCTCTTCTTACAAAAGAAACTAATGAAAGAAGCGCGATATTTCCTCAGGATATAAAATTTATACTTCAGACTGATCTTTAACCAGATAGTTGCGTGTCACATGTGTGTGTGCATTTCCGTAACTGCTATGTTCATCTAACCAAATGAGACTATGGGGGCTGAATAAGAAGTTACCATTTGCAATGTAAAATGACGTAACTGAGATTGCCATACCATTTTCTGGTGGAGGGAGGCCAATAATTTAGATACACCCGTCATAAACACATGTCATTATGAGTGATAAAATTATAAATCCGAATAACCAATGCAATTGTTAATTTCAATTCAAACCACTCAGGTTGTACTCAGAATAGGCTTGTTAATAACAATTATTGTCATATCATTAAATAGGCACACGTCACGCATTTGTATGCGTATACATAACTAAAAAGATTCAGTTAAATATAATTGATACACATGTACGTACATCCGAATGAAACTGAAGTCAATAGATATTAATTTACCGTTTGCACGCATAAGATTTATTGTTTATTCTAAATATTTTAAATGCTGTATTATTAGAATGATCTCAATAAGTATGGTTAGGTTGAAAGACACAACAATAAGTATTAAAATCAAAAGAGTAGTAAGGGGTGAAATTTAGAAAGATTATATTCTCAATAATTGATTAGCCATTATTTGAATAATAAGCCCACTAATAAGTCAGTCTTAATTCAATGTTCTAAATCTTTTACTGGGGCCAGCTTCAGTTTCAATTCATGTAATCGTCTTTTGCTGTCATTGGTTAATGCAATATTCCAAATCGAAGCTACAGATTTTTCATTAGTTTGCTTTATAAGATTGGTGATGATGGACTAACTGAAGAAGGCTGCCGATGAAAGCAGCCGAAATATTTTGTTGAAGAAATAAACCTACTGGTAAATTAACTGCGTTGGTCAAAACGCAGATCAGGTAATTTCGATTAATTCAGTTTCGCAAAAATATTTTACTTTTAATGTTACGATCTATATATAAACACCTGACCCATTATGTATATACGTTTTTTATATTAAGAAATGTACATAATGGGCCAGGTGTTTAAATTCAGTCAATGTGTTTGGGTATTATGTTGAAAACAATATGGCTTTGATGAAGAAGTCGAGTTTTAGTATTCAAGCCTAACACTTAAATAAAGATTTTAAGATACTTAAGCAGTAAGTTTAATAATTATATAACCAGCGATCCGAGATACAAGCCAAATAGTTCTTTAAATAGCAGTAGATCAAAACTTGCACGTATACCTTAGGGAAAGGCTTCGTTATGCAATGCTCCAGTTGCCAGTCAAGAGTACGCCATATGCGTACACATGCATCATCACCCCTACTAGCCAGATAACGACCAACTGGATCCCAAGCAACACCTTTCACCATACCAGTGTGGCCGCGAAGGACAATCGGTATAGATTGAAAAAGACCAGCACAAGAGCCAGCATTGCCAGCATGCCCATTTAAGTGACTACGTTGAGAGTTGACATCGGCGTTCCACTGTCTGTGCCAGACATTCACATTATTGTCAACACTGGCTGAAGCAAGCCGTATACCACTAGGACACCAAGCCAAATCTATTATGTCTGAGAAAAACAGGAGTATAAAACTCATAACATCTAAATATTATAATTATTAAGTTATCGTGAAACAGATGCAATACCACCATCATTATCAGCTACAGCAATCATAAAGAATTTAATAACCGAACAAATAAAGCGAAATTTATTATAAAAAACATAAAGGCCAAATAAAAAAATTTTGAAAGCAAAAATAATAACTGTGCTGATAATACTAGCAAAAACAACGATAATGTTGACTGGTGGTGTTCAAAACGACTTAATTAAAAAAAACTAGTACCAAAAAATATTTTTTTAAACAAATATGAAGCATAAACGCTAGAAAGCAATGAAACCGTTCTCAACCGTCGTAAAGTCCATCCCCTCCTCAACGTTGTACGACGGTGTCAACCATGTCTCGATGGCCGATCGTACATGGGCTAACGGGGCTATGGCGGTGGTGTCACCAGGGAGTGGTGGATTTCCGACCGGCAATCGGATCTCCTATAAAATACCACATGAGCCCGACGACGGAACCATGACTCGGCGTATGTTCCCGCCACAAAAGGGTTCAACAGCCACAGGATTACATGGACTCCTGGACAGTACCCCGTACTTCCGAATGGCGAATGAGCTCTCAACAGCCACCGGCAACTATGCAACTTACTGCTGCCTTGCAGACTGCGCTTGGATGTGCAAAGGCTAGAGGTGCGTCCTCGATCAAAAAGCCGAGTGGTGAGGGGACACCACTTGTACCAAATTCCCAAGAAACTCCATGAAATGTCACAATCTGGAGCCGGCTTATCCTCCAAAAGGAGTTAGCCGCAGTAAAGTAAAAGTAAAGTAAGTAAAGCGGACGCACCATCCGAAATATTTACTCGGAGCATAAAAATCAGTGACATCTCTGAGAATTAATACAAAAATGAAGGTTTTTATGCAAACAAATTTCTGCTAGACTTAAATATAATGGATAAGCTGCTGCAATCGAACAGACCAACACAGTTTATTTACATAAATACCATAGCTGCTCAGTGCGCTTTATAGGCCGGATTAGCCGATTACCGAAGAAGCGAATTCAAGAACATTTCAGAGTACGAAAAGTTAGCACGAAGTATAAGGATTTCGCTAAAGCTGAAAATATTACTTACAAAAATCACGCCTAAAATCAGACGAAATTCACTGTGCTCCTCAAAGCAAAATACGAAGATTAATTAAGCAGAGTTTGTAGTGCGCATTATTCCTCAGCTAAATAAACAAAAGTTAGTATGTACATTATAAAAAAATATTAACGGATAACAATTTGTGTATGTGTGTACGCGTGTTATTGCATGTCTCAGCATGTACGTTTCCCGCTTCCGCTTTTTGTATGTGTTTAATCATTGATTGCGCGGATGGTGATAAATTCTTTAGATAAAGTTGGCGAGATTGATAAACACCAATCCAATTGAAGTTAACCAGTCCATCAATATACAAATCAATAGTTGTTCAATTGCAGAATTTATATAAATGTGGCGAAAGCTGCATAGAAATTGTGCATCCGACATTTCCAATGAAGTAAAATGTATGCGAGACAACTACAATTGAAAGCCGCATATCACATTTCCTTGCCATATATATGAATTTTGGTTTGATTCTCGATAGTCAGTTTGCTGCCGTACTCTGTTGATCATCAAAGAAGGACAAAACGTGTTTCTGACGATAGTTTTCTTTGTTTTTTAAACTGGTTATATATAATGGGATTGATGTTAATTTGGCAAACTTGACAAAGAATTTGAGTAGCCTTTTTACGACGCATGGTCCATATATTAAACTAATATCGAAAACGCAGCGCTAAATTTAGATACTGTTTGTTGGGACGAACTAATATAAATGCAATTATGTAATACGTGTTGCGTACCCAATAACAATGATTACATTTGTCTTTAATTCTCTATTTAAAAAATTCCTGTAATACCAATTCTTTTATTTTTACTTTTTTCGCTCCTTCTCATAGTAAAGTTTTGTAACGATCACTATTGAGGCAGGGATCACTAAAATGGCTCTATTTAGGACTGAAGTGAATAGAAGAGAATGTTTACGCAGGAGTGCAAGGTGAAACAGAATCAGGAGAATGATGAGAGCAGCAGACAAGTTTCAAAAAGGGATAAGAATGAAGAATTATTTGCATATTTGTTTCGCTTAAGGAATGCGCTTTATACGAGCTAACTACTATAGCCAATTGAGTAGAAATAAAGTGTATCCAGTAAAATGACTTCTTGTGACAAATCGAAAGAGTAAATTAGGATATTCCAAACACAGATGAATAATAACTACAAAGTTAGATATAATTAAGTCAAAACTGGATGAAGCAGTATTTGTGAACTCTGAAGGAATACGCAAAATGATTCAGATAGATAGGTGATAATAACAATGGCGATCAAGCCCAGGTGGCAACAAATGAAAATCTGTCAATGTTTCCATCTGAATCGATCAGATATTTCAGGCCTTCATCATAATTTAAGTCAACGCTCAAACCGCTAAACGTAGAAAGGACAGAGTTGTGGATCGACAAATTTGAAGCCTCTGTGCAAGCGAAAGGTTTCTCGTCAGAAATAATAATTGTACGCACGGGCGTTCATAAATGAGTGCAACATACGATGGCTGATCAATTATAATTTCAAGTAGACCAGCCATATTTACAGTTTAAACTGTGAACAGTGGATCACCTCCGTGCCACACCTCGGGTATTTTCCGAATTATACAGAACTAAACTTATTCCGGATGAACTGTCTCGGGATAATATCGCACGCAAGAAACGGTGGTTATCCAAGCTAACTGTCTTTTCCAGATTTGCAATCGCATGAGACCATCATTTTTATGCTATTAGACTATACCAGATACGCCGTTCTGCCGAGCACTTCTGGAGGCGTGGACGAAAGAATCTAGGCTCTACAAAGTTCGGCAATGAACACCGCACTCCGGACAAGGACATTTCACATGAGACTCATTATATCAGCAGAAAGAAGAGACATATCTTCTGGGAATTCTTCGCGACATATAAAGGAGGTCTGGAAATAGCGACAGCTGCCTTTGTTTTCTTATTACACGTGGCTTAGTTGTTAAACAAGATACAACCTAAGTATGCAAATTTGTGTCAAGCTTCTAACACGGCCATGATGTCTGCGGGCGAATGTCATACTAATTCAATAATAAATTATTATATATACCATATGTCTTTTATTGTAGCAAATATCTAAACAACTCTGTTGTGTTTATATTCTATTATAAAAGTCAATTAAGACAATTGATTGATGGAATAAACGTATATGTCGCTTGAGGCCGTAGAGCATAAGGTCCATACAGTCGGGATGCAGCAGTTCGGTGAGAAAATTCTATAACTCGAATGGTATAAAGAGTTTCGAATCCAGTACGTAACTAAATTCCGATTCCCTGGTTGCATCGAATGTCCCAGACTAACATTCTATGGCTTGGACTAAGTTACGAACCACGGAATTAGATAGTGATCCTCCAAAGAATCTAGCGACAGCAACCTAAGCGGCGCAAGAGACGATATACGCCAATATTCTTGAACCATAATCATCTGTTTTGAGCTCCTATTGTTTAAGTTAAGAAAAAGGATGGCTCGACTCGACCGGTTTCTGACTTCTGGCAATTAAACGCGGTGACGAAATCTTGCCCTTTCGCATGCTGGGCATGAAGACCAATAGGAAGTAGGCGTACAGGTACTCGAGGTCAATTCCAACCCACTCAGATATATTTGTTCTGAAGAACGCGGCAAAGGTGTTCGAAAGAATGATGGAATTCTTCGATACGACGATATTGCAGTGGCCACCATTAAAGCCAAGAACACTTTAATGGCTCCACTTAGATCTAACGTGACAAAAAGATAAAGTTAATATAAATTAGAAAAAATGAAGGGAAACAGCAGACGAGCCAACGAAATCAATTAGAAGTAAGAGCTAACTGTAAATATGTCCAATTAAAGAGACGCACTTTATACGAGCAAACTCCAATAAATAAGTAATGGAAAATAAAGCATGTCTAGTAAAATGGCTTCTTGTGATAGTTCGGTAGGTGTGGTCAAGATATTGCCAATACCTATAAATAAAAATGTGTGGCCAAAACATGAAGCATCAGTTACAATAGGCTGTTGTATTGCTCTTTTACGATGATAATGATGATTTAATATATATATATATATATGCATACATAAATACAAACATGCAACATACCTACATACATACAGACAGACATATATACATACATACAACACATAAACACATGCATACATAAACACAAACAAGCCTCCTCAATATTCACAGGCAGATATTAGAGTTCAATCTTCAAAAGCTTCTTATTGTTCGTGAGGATACGGTGGAATATGATCAAGTGATTGATATTGTGAATAACAGTGTCCGCGGATGAAATAGACGACAGAAATCATGTGATTCAAGCCCTATACACGAATTTCCTAAATAACCTAATAAATAGAAGATATAGCCTGATTGTGCAAAAAGAGCCTTAGCTGGGTTGGTCGGCATTTCTTAACCACAAAACACTTATCGGGGCATAAATTTGCAACTGTAATTACACGCTTTCAAACGCAGATGACACAATCCTAAACCAAACCGAGAAAATACAATAGAAAAAAGCTTTTTAGGTGCTCGCAGTTATAGCCAGTCCTCTCCCATGAGATAGAGGCAAAAAAGGTGACCTTGGACACTTTACTTACTGAATTAACTGTTCAGTTTTTATAACTTATCAAAGGCTGTATCACATGTATACAAATCTATTACCAAAATTGTCAATTTCCATTTTCCAAACGATAATATAAAGGTGAAAAATTACTTACTAATAAATTATGTATTAATGGAAATGACGATAATGATGATACATACAAGAATGGACCAGCTAATTACAGGCCTTCCGCGTAAAGTTATACCTTAGTATTTAGTGGTCTCAAATTAAAACCAATATGAAAAACAAGGAAGTAGCATTTATAGTACAAAAAGTAATACAACGCAACACGAACGCAGGAATTAACTGATAAATTAAATATCATTTTATACTTATTTAAAATACATTTTTTAATAGGAAAATACAAAATTTGCAAGTTTTTTTCAGAAACATTGAGGGCCTGTTTAAAAAAAGCGACTGAATATCTACAAAAATGAAATAAATACAGCTGAACGTGATTATGAAAGCATACCACCAGTGTGTCCACGTAGGACAGAGGAACAACGCCAATGTTCTGTGAATTTCTCTTGTTCCTTGACACCGAACATCAAACCAGATCCCGCGCCGGCCCTAAAAATGCGATCGCAAGTACAGAATTAATTATGTGAGTCTCTCGCTGTTGAAATATGGCATTTTATCACCATATAAGTAATTTAAATAAGTTTCAAAACTAAATTAAAGTATTGTCACTAGTCACAAAATACTTACAAGGTTTTTGTCCAAATCATGATGGTCTTATCCATTCCTGCAGAAGCTAGCCATTTGCCGCACGGACTCCATCGTACACAGTTAACGCAAGCTGCAAATGTTAATTACAGAATAGAATTGTTAGGAAATCCTACAAAATGATATCCGGAAACTTGAATATTTTAGATATAACGTGATAAAACAATTTATCTTTCTAATAGCCCTTAATATTAAGAAACCCTTCAACGTATAAAATATTTTAAAAGATAACTGAAAATCCGTAATATCTGCAAAAGGTCAAACCTGTGAACCACCACAAATTGCTCAAACATTGTATAAGAGACTCGTCCCCATAGTCTGAAAACTATAATACAGACCCATTCACGTCTACAGAAGATAGTCAGCTCAATACGGCTAATGACCCGAAAAGTGAAAACTGATGTGTTGGCTATAATGATGATTTGCTTCAAAAAGCATCAAACCAAGTCAAAGCAGAATGGTTTATTAGTTCCCCGTTTAAACAAATTTCAAGCAAGACAGGTAATTATCCGCCAGCCTTCCACCAGGCAATAGCGTTGTGACTCATGTTCACATGCCACGAACAGCCAACTGGATTCAACAGCGGTCTCAGATGCTGCTTGATACAATTTCTACATTGATAAAACTAGTAGAGAACCTGTGGTATGGTTTCGCCTCATGGACAAAGGACGACTCGGAGTTGCTTACTATAATGTAGTCGATATGAGTATGACTATTCATGATTCATTTTCTTGAATAAAATCTCCCCTTTGTAGTGCGATGTTGATTGGAACGCAGTAAAATTATGTTTGCAACGACCAGGTCAAGTTCAGCAGCGAGATTGGAGTCTGATGCCGTTGTCAAAGTTTTTTCAGCTAGGTTGAATCTTCTTAAAACCTTGATCAGGAACCCAGGCTTGAATGAGATATTGTGGAAAGACAAAAGCAAATTTGAATTCCAGACAGGCAATGTCGATGTAGTCTAACTTAAATTCATCTACGGCAAAGGAATAACTAGCCAATAGACTATCTCTGTTTGGATTCACGCAATACACAGACTAAAAAGGATGCTCAAAGTCCACTGTATTTATTTTTTGCGTATTAGAACGGCTTTGCACGATTTCTATCGTCCAAACAGAGAGATGCATCAGGCACTAACTTATTTCTGGCGTTTTAATGTCAGCACCAAATTTATTTACTCCCTCATAAGCGCGCGATGAGATTGGCCCCTTTTTAGAATCGTATAAAGCCTTTCCATTCTGTTGCTCAAATTTTAAGAACATCTGATGTAGATTGGTTTCGCTTACCTACTGGACAAAACAAGGTGACAGCACACCAGACAATGCAGTATCGATTAATGATAATATTAATGGTGTATGTGGTTTCTATGAAATGTTACCACTCAAGTATTAGGAGCACGATCTTTGAGTTCTGGAATTCACGCAATGTTCGGATACTGGGCGTTGGAATTTAGCGACTACTGGAGACGCTTGTCATAAGTGTATTGACAGTTTGAAGAAAGCAAGTCTGGCACCACCTTGCGGCAGTAACAATCCTGTGAGTGATCAATTTTTATAATATTAAAATTACACTCGTCAAACATGTGATAATCATTGCGGTATAAATTTTACTCCATTTGCTTAATTTCTTCACTAATGTTACGCCGTCTCAGAGCTTAGAAAGCATTACAAATTGGAGAGGAACATGCTGAATTCAGATAAGAATGATGTAATATAGGTAACATTTTAAAATCACACGAATGGCAAAATGGTCATAAATCTAACAATGTCTGTCTTTTGGAACTTGAAGAAAGAATTTCACTCAGTGGATCGCAAATATTTAATATTCGGATTTGAAATGCACGTTGAATTTTTCCTGTCTTTCTAAGTCAATAAGAACCAGTATGTTACAAGCTATGTGATACTCAATAGAAAAAAATGAACTTGTAACATTAGCATGAAGGAAATAAGACAACTCGCCTTGGTGACTGGACATTTGAGCTAACTTCTTCGGCGGCTCATTGTTGTCTTCAAACGTGATTGCATCTGAAGCTAATGAATTTTTCGGCATGTCATTCTTTGGTTTCTTGCTACAATCTTCAGACTCGAATAATCGTATAGGCAACATATTCCAAAGAATAACGATGCCATAGCCATCGGAAAGCCCACCTGTAGCTAGACGACTGCCATCTGGATGTAAATCGAGGCTGTAGATAGGTTGAACTAAATAAGTTTTCACATTAAACATAAAACAGCCATAATATAGATACAATTACATTTATACTTCAACAATGTCTTGATATTTACTCTTAGTAACGCATTTTATACTCTTAATACGTAAAATCCACTGATATTTATTGACTATATAAAATATAACTATTTTGTTTAAAATAAATTACTCAATTGAAGTTAATATAATGATATATTTCAATTATTCAACAATGACCGCCAAAATTGTGAATATGGACAATTCAGGGATTTGACAGCCGAACTTTTTTACTGCCCTATTGAAAAGGGTAAGACCTACATTTGTGTATAAGGCTGCAACTCTACTTGACAGCATAACAAATACATTTCCGACACAGTGAGTTCCAGCGGAGCCTATGGACAAAAGGCAGAATCAACCAGGCTTCTCCATTGAACCTTGTTTGCCACTAAAATCGAGATATATTCGCCCGATCATTTGTTCGTTGGTTCACGACAGTAGGGTGTGGTGTGATCAAGTGATCCATATCGCGAAAAATAAGATCTGACCTCGAGATCGCTGACTTACTACTCATGTGGGTCTAATAACTCACATTCAGAGTTGGTTCGGTGGCCTGGCAATTATAATGTGAAATTGGCCTTTTCAATCATTGCCCAAACGCTACCGCACACTACATAAAACTTTCAGTCACTTATTAACTTTCTTGGTTAGATTTTCTTTAGGTGGAGCCTATATGACATCTCTTTAGATCTAGAGTTCCAACTAATCATACCCTATCTGCCATTATAGAACAGACACTGACAAATGTGTGTACATAATGAGTCACGTATTTATATCAATTGCTATTATCGCCCGTGCAACCAATTTTTTAAAATTATATAAATGTCCAACGAAATACCACATCTCCAGATAGCGTGATATAATGCTTTATAATGACTGATTTTTGGTGGTTAGTTGAAACTTTATGAATAAAAGGATTCCATATAGGCTCCACCAAAAGGAAACGCTAACCAAGAAACATTAGTTAATATATGACTGAAAGGTGTGTAGTGTGCAGTAGGATAGCCCAGTCGTTAGAGAAACTGATTCCGAAGCAGATGTATCCTGGTACGAGCTTAGTCCGCGGCGAATTCTGGACTGTATGTAATGAGTTTCCAATAAGGACGAAACCGGCCTTTTAGATAAACTTTCTCTTCTACACTATACAATGCTTATCATATACTGAAAAATATATGTAAATAATAGATTAGGAGTTTATATGAAGATCGAATCTTTGATTAAATGTAATTTTTATCACTATTCATGCAAATATGATATAACAAGCCTTCTTTAATAGACGTTAATACAGCAAAAAACTGGTTTCATTTAAACATAACCATGAAACACTAGAAAAGTTGATCGTGGCTACAATGCTCATATCCAGTGAAAAATAAAATTTTTCTACGACATAGCCAATGCTCTAGCGCAAGAGATACAAGAGCTAATGTTGCATCGCATCTTAACTACCCAGGATGCAGTCTAAAAAATCAATGGAAATCTGTCGTCGGACAGGGCCCAGTGGTAAAACCTTTCAACTTCTACCCAATATGATTAGACTATTGGAATAGACTGTACGTGAGACGAGTTCATGTATGTATCCGTAGACAGTAAAACAATATACCAGCATATAAAACCTGATGCTTCGCTTCTTTATAATTGGAAAATATTCATATTATAGTGGACCGTAAGAAACACGATGTCTACCAATCCAAATACAATTTAACAATAATTGTTTTCGCAGGTGGTGGTAACAATTCTTTAAATCAAGTTTGCGAGCTTGAAGTAAACATCAATCCCATTGTATTTAACCAGTCGTCGAACAACATAACAAAACTACCGCCAGCCGCTCCAAATTACAGGGTAACTTTTCCTTAGTTTTTATTCTTTATTATTGTATGGCGGCAGTGAAACGAAATTGTAAAATATGCACATATAAACGACTATTATGATTATAAATCTTTAAAAAATTCTCCTGCTTTAGTTGGTACGGCGAACGACTACGATTATATACATAATTAATCTGAATTATCTAGGCAAGGTAGTGGATGGCAACTATTAATTCGAACTCTATAAATAAGTAAAACCTCCTACAATATTAACAGGGAGCATTAAGCATCCTTGTTTATCAGTGAGTGATACAGTTAATCCTTGAATTTTGTCGTTTGTAACAAGACACTACTTAACCAATTGTGAGGGAGACCATTTTTTGTTGAAGAGTGAATGAGAGGATTAAAGATTATGTACTAATGTTAAAATGCGAATATGATCTCAAAATATTATTTTAAACATGTATCAATAAAATAATTCCAAAATGGGAAAACATGTTATGTCAAAATCACAAAACCACATTGAATAAAAATGAGCAAAATGTAAAAAAACCAAAAAGGACACGTCGTCAATCATTATAATATAAATAGAATTAAAATCAAAATGAACGAACTTATAACTATTCATTTTTTAAAATACCAATTAATTTTATAAGCATTAAACTGAGTCTAAGCCTACATAAAAGTCCGGTGCGACAACCATCAGATCTAATTTAATTCTGATGACAACACAACCACGAAGTTCACTGATATTCAATAGATTCAGATTCTAATTTTATGTAAAGTATTTCCTTTTCTATCGCTGTGAAAAATTCGCAAAAATGTTGGAATAGTGAGTATATCTGAAGAAAAATTTTCTCCACAGCAAAGAGTAGTGCTATACTATAGAAAGATGCGTACGTTCTAGAGAAAGCGCAACGAAATAAGTTCACTTTATGAAAGTAATTGATATCGTAATTTTATGAACTAGAAGCACTAAGGCAGCCTTAGAAAGTGTAGACGATAGATGATAAAAATATAAAGTAAATCATTATGTTATGAAATATTCATGGAATACGGAATGTGGCAAAAAGTATCATATAAAAAATTTACTAATAAAGATTACTCAATTGGCAATAAAATCAAAGTTTCTGGAACACTCACACGTTATATAAACAAATAATTCATTAATCCGGAGTAAAATTGAAGACAGTGGATGCAAACACATTGTTGGGCACTACTAAGACCAGGTTTTTAATAATAAACTTTTGACAACATTTTATTTAGGCGAATTCGCTATCTACCATAGTCACTGAGAATAGTATGGCTCCAACCATAATTACAAATATGTGGTGACCTTAGTGAAATTGATTATCAAATTTTTAACATTGAAAATATCAAAGAGACATAAAGAATATGCATGAATAAATACAACATAATTTAAATTAATGAAAGCATTTCTCTTCCTCAACTCCTCTCTTCCCTGTGGTTAAATATTTTGCTAGTCACAATTTCATTCATCTCCACATATCCTACTTTTGATTTGTAATTTCACTGGTTGGGCCTGTTGGCCTCTATTGTCAAATTAATGTATTATTATTAAACTGATGAGGACAAAAGTCTGCTCGGCACAAAAAGATTAGTTTAAAGCATAATGATTGCGGAATATTAAGTTTTAGATATATATTTTACTTTTAAAGAGTCGACAGAGTAGTTATTCTTTTCATCAATCAATAATTCACCCAGAACTCACGTTGATTTGACTTTTTTGATATGGCCCCATGTGTTATCCAGTTTGGTTTAAGAAGCCTCATTATTTACAAAATTTTGTTAACGTATAACATTTGGCTCAATTACTCTTCCCTTGGAATGCGATTTAGCGTTAAAATCAAATCAAAATGAATAAGGCAGCAGGACCACACAATCAGTTCAATTAATTTTACATTTGTCAGATTAAATACCGCGGGTACTTCAACTTGTTAAAACAATTTTACGTATTTTAAATTAAATTTAAGGTGTAACGATTCAACAATAATTTGCCGACATATTGCGTAAATTCAATCCAATTTACGCGGCACTAATGAGAAACAAGCTGTTAGCCAATGACGTGCAGGCTGTCAAATTAATTTAATTTAATATATTTAATTTTATATATTTTAGGCGCGCGGTTTGACATGGCTCCGATTTTGTCGCATTCCGATATTGAAAAAAATGTTATGGATCTTCAGAACTCCATGAAAGTGTTGAAGGATGAAAACAACTATTTAAAAAATGAGATGTCCATATTGAAGAATGATGCAGTTGTGAATGCAATGAAATTGGAGCAAGTGGTGAAAAATAATGAAACATTAAGTGCGCGTATAGTTGAACTGAATAAACATTACTTGTGAAGTTAGATTAAAAGTTTGAACAAACGCGCGCGGTTTGAACTGGCTCTAATTTTGTCGCATCTTGAAAAAATCGTTTCAGAACTTCAGAACTCAGTGAAGGAGCTGAAGGATGAGAATAATCGTGTCATGAAGGAGCTGAAGGATGAGAATAAACGTGTCATGAATAAAGTGTCAAAACTGGAAACAGACGTTGAAGTGTATACGGCAAAATTGGAATTAGCAGAAAAGAAAAATGAATCTTTAAGCGCGCAAATTGTTCAATTGACTGATGTGTTAAATACGAAATTTGATAATTTAAAGACTGATGTTCAGCCATGGGTTGAGTTGGCTGAAATAACAGTGGAAAATGACTCATCAATCAAGAATAAAATAACAGGCGAAGAGATAATAAACATAATAGCGAATGAAGTATCAGCGCGGATTAGTAAACAAGAACAACTAATTTTATTTAATCTTGATGAGAATGCTGATGTGAATGATGTCGAGAAATTAAATATCCTCATAAAGGATGAGACGCATGCTGACATTGCTAAATGTTTTAGAGTTGGAAAAAGATCCAATCGTCCTAGACCGGTGGTAATAAAGTTAACAAAGAGGCCAACAAATATACAGATTGAGGCCATCAATAAAAGGAAAGGTGAGAGTCCGAGTTTTAATAGCATATATATTGGTCGTGATAAAACATTTCTCCAACGAAAGTTGGCAAAAGCAAAAAAGCTAAAGAACAACCAGGAGCGGAGTTCACCTACTTCTGATTACGACATTACAAGAAATTTAACAAAAGAAGATACGAAATCAAAAAACGAAGTATCGTTAGTAAATGTCGTGGACAGCGGGGGGAGAGGAAGTATGGCTTCGAGGCCTGGAAAACGAATAGTAAAGAAGCCAATAAGGTTGAATCAGTAATAGTCGACACTTGTTTAGATAAGTCGATTTCTACATTTAATTTATTTTATGCAAACTTTCGCAGTGTTAAGAATAAGAACTTTTTGCTGTCTAATTTTATATTAAGTAACGACTTTGATTTTATAATATTATCTGAAACTTGGCTTAATAAGGATATTAAAAGTCATGAATTTGATATTCCTCAATATTCTTTATTCAGAAAGGACAGATCGCTGGATAAAAGAGGTGGAGGAGTACTCATTTATTGTAAATCGGTATTTAAGGCGAAAATTTTACATATTAGTGATGATAATGCTATCATTGATTTCCTATCTATACAATTTGATAATCTGATCTTAACAGCGGTTTACAGACCGCCGTATGCTACTTTATTTGATGATCAAACATTTACTAATTCTCTTCAATCTATCTTTGACTGCCATGGCTACAATGTAGTGGTAGGTGACTTTAATAAGTTACAGGACTGTGAAATAACCAATTTTTTTCTAACCATGATCTCAAGCAGATTATAAAGGAATCAACTAGAGGTTCGCAATGCTTAGATCATGTATACTTAGAAATTGAAATGGTGAAATCGCACAGTTATGATGTTGTCAATTATTTCAAAGAATTGGATCACAAACAAATTATTTTACAATGGAACATCTTGAGTGGCATAACACAGAAACTAAGTTTTGAAAATGCACACGTGCACTGTTCCAGAATCAACTGGAATTTTTTTAGAGAATTAAGTATACAGATTGATTATGAGAGTTTTTATTTCTTGAATACTGATGAATTTGTTTCTTCTGTTTCATCGTTATTATCTATTTTATTTCAGGCAGCTACGTTTACGGACATTATACCGAAACGAATTAATAGGAAACTGTGTAAACTAAGAATTAAACGAGATAATATAATAAAGTGTAGTCTTATTAATAGTATTAAACAAATGAGGTTAGATTCCATTGATAACGAAATTAATTCATCACTGCTAATAATTCGTCAAAGATCAGAACGAATTATTTTGGCCAAAATGAAGAGTAATCCTAGATTAGGATTCAAACTCCTCACAGATTACAGTAAATACAAGGAAAAGTTAAAGCTTATACTACCTGTGGATAAAACTGAGTATGGATTTCTCTGTGAATTGGAGGAAGTATTTGGCAATTTGATATGCAATCCACAGAATGAAAGAAATTTTATAGAACTATCTGACCCTTTGGGAGACCAGGAACCAGGACTTGTTATTGACAGTGATGAATTGATAAAATTGATGTTAAAAATCAAATCAAAAAAACAAAAAGATCACCTTGGTATTTCGATTGATAATCTGCTTCAATTACCCTTAACATTTAGGAATGTGCTCTGCAACTTTATAAATAGAATTTTGAAGAATGGGAAATTACCAATCGATATATTAACGATAGTAGCTAAGCCGTTGCCAAAAGTAAGTAAGCCAACGTGCGCCAGTGATTATAGATTAATCTCTATTATCCCTTCGTTTTTGAAGATAATAGAACGATTGATACTAGATCATTTAGAACGTATGTTACCGGCTGATTTTGACTTATGTCAACATGGCTTTACGAAAGGTAGATCGACAACTACTAATATGCTTTCCATGTGGAAACATGTAATTACATTAGACGAGAATAAGTTAGATGCATTAATTGTATTTATAGATATCTCAAAAGCTTTTGACTCTATATCTTTTGATGCTATTTTGAATGCGATTAGTTTGTTGAATATTGATCCGAATATTTTTAGATTACTTAAATACTATCTATATAATCGACGAATGAGTATTCAAGTAAACGATTTGATATCAAAATCGAAACGAGTAACGAGTGGAGTTCCACAGAGATCAAGCTTGGGGCCAATTTTATTTAAAATTGTATTTGCAAATATGGAAACTAAGATCCTTAACGGTCGAGTTTGCAAATTCGCTGATGATTTAAAAATAATCTTCCCAATTGATCCAAAGAATGTCGAATTCTCCAGAAATAATGTGACATTAGATTTGTATTATTTGAGTAAATATTTGATTACACTAGGGCTGAGAATAAACAATAAAAAGACGAAAGCTTTAAAAATAGGGTACAGAACAAACTTTCATTATAGTTAAATACTGTTTGTTGCGAAGAACTAATATATATGCAAGTATGTATTACTAACACAATAGCCATAGTGTTAGTATCCTTTACAGACTCGGTATATATATTATATAGTGTGAGTTAGCATTGAAGTCGCATTGTCGTTGACTTCAGATTATGTTAGCTTCACTATTACAGGTTTACACATTCGTCTAGGAGATTGTACCGTCCTATTATTCCACATTCTTCTACCAAATATATAGTGGTTAAAGGGCGTAATACCGGCTCCTACTGATGAGTCGCCAGTAAGCACGAAACGAATGTGCATGAGATTATACTTTTCGTTCATGCTGCCTTTGGTTTATCCTTCTGGTCACAACTGAACTAATTTGTTACTAGGTTCGCAAAACCTCATACATACTTGCAAACTTTCATTATGTTTATTTTCATGATGCTGTTATTAATGATGTGTTTGAGATTAAACTTATGCAAGAAATTAAGGATTTAGGCATAACTATTCAATGTACAGCTTCTGCTGAGAGACATATTGAAAGTATAGTAGGCAGTGCCAAGAAAAGATGGGCACTAATAAATCGAAATATCTTATCAAATGATATAAAACTTCAAATGTATATAATATGGATTAGACCGGCACTAAAATATGCTCTCGCTACTTGGAATCCATTAAAAAAGGGTTTGTCTAATAAGATAGAAGCTGTACAAAGAAAAGTTGTGAAACATATTAGTCCTATTTCTTGCACTATATACGCCTCTAGATTACAGTTTGTGTCATTGCAATCTCTGTGGTTTCGGAGGATGTGTTATTGCATAAAAGTTTTCCATTTGAACCAGTGGACTGGTGCCTATATGACTCCGATAAGAAAGAGTCATGAAGTTGGAACTAGATCTGGACATTTGGCAATATCTCCTCCTTTGGTGGGGAATGTAGCGAGCAAGTTATTCTCTTTCTCGAAATTCTACAAAATTTATAACCAATTGCCGAAGGGGCTTAGAGAAATGCCTCCATCTAAGATGTCTTTTAAAACTTTATCTACTGAACTTGAAAAAGTCTGCAATCCTGCTGATATTTTTTATTTTTTTGATTATGATAATACTTTCTCATGGTTGAATAAAAGACAAGGATAATTGTTATCGGAAACAGATTTTCTTGAGATTTTTATTTCGAAGTTTTCTATTATTATAATTGAAATTTTATGCACTATATCTTCAAATTAGTTAACATTACATACAATCAATTGCTAGTCATGGTTCTCAATTTTTGCATAATGTTACACTCGAATTATACCTTAATTGTTCCTAATTTGATGATGTATATATTATTCTTTTCAGTCGAATTTTCTGATATTGATATATTTTATTGTACAACTAGTGAAATATACCTATCTACATGAGATTAATTGCACAATTATTGTGATGTGATAATTTTTAAATATATATTGTACAATTTCCAATTTTATTATTTGATGGAATATGTGTGGTTTGAATCCCAATAATGATATTCTATTCTATTCTATTCTAATCAAAATAATGTGACATTAGATTTGTATGATTTGAGTAAATATTTGATTACACTAGGGCTGAGAATAAACAATAAAAAGACGAGAGCTTTAAAAATAGGGAACAGAACAAACTTTCATTATGTTTATTTTCATGATGCTGTTATTAATGATGTGTTTGAGATTAAACTTATGCAAGAAATTAAGGATTTAGGCATAACTATTCAATGTACAGCTTCTTTTGAGAGACATATTGAAAGTATAGTAGGCAGTGCCAAGAAAAGATGGGCACTAATAAATCGAAATATTCTTTTGAAATGCGAGCTTTAATAAAATTCATTGTTTCCTTCTTGTGTGCAAAAACAAAAAGAAATTTTATCAGATATAAGAAAATTTTCTTTCTCATGGTCTTCTCAAATATCTTGTTTTGCTTTCCAATTTATATATAAAGATATGTTCATGAGTAGATATTTGAGAAGACCATGAGAAAGAAAATTTTCTTATATCTGATAAAATTTCTTTTTGTTTTTGCACACAAAAATCGAAATATCTTATCAAATGATATAAAACTTCAAATGTATATAATATGGATTAGACCGGCACTAGAATATGCTCTCGCTACTTGGAATCCATTAAAAAAGGGTTTGTCTAATAAGATAGAAGCTGTACAAAGAAAAGTTGTGAAACATATTAGTCCTATTTCTTGCACTATATACGCCTCTAGATTACAGTTTGTGTCATTGCAATCTCTGTGGTTTCGGAGGATGTGTTATTGCATAAAAGTTTTCCATTTGAACCAGTGGACTGGTGCCTATATGACTCCGATAAGAAAGAATCATGAAGTTGGAACTAGATCTGGACATTTGGCAATATCTCCTCCTTTGGTGGGGAATGTAACGAGCAAGTTATTCTCTTTCTCGAAAATCTACAAAATTTATAACAAATTGCCAAAGGGGCTTAGAGAAATGCCTCCATCTAAGATGTCTTTTAAAATTTTATCTACTGAACTTGAAAAAGTCTGCAATCTTGCTGATATTTTTTATTTTGATTATGATAATACCTTCTCATGGTTGAATAAAAGACAAGGATAATTGTTATCGGAAACAGATTTTCTTGAGATTTTTATTTCGAAGTTTTGTATTATTATAATTGAAATGTTACGCACTATATCTTCAAATTAGTTAACATTACATACAATCAATTGCTAGTCATGGTTCTCAATTTTTGCATAATGTTACACTCGAATTATACCTTAATTGTTCCTAATTTGATGATGTATATATTATTCTTTTCAGTCGAACTTTCTGATATTGATATATTGTATTGTACAACTAGTGAGATATACCTATCTACATGAGATTAATTGCACAATTATTGTGATGTGATAATTTTTTAAAATATATATTGTACAATTTCCAATTTTATTATTTGATGGAATATGTGTGGTTTGAATCCAAATAAAGATATTCTATTCTATTCTATTCTATTCTATTCTATTCTATTCTATTCTATTCTATTCTATTCTATTCTATTCTATTCTATTCTATTCTATTCTATTCTATTCTATTCTATTCTATTCTATTCTCAAGTCCAACTGATGATTGCTCTGTATCCTCAATGTTTACTAAACCAGCCTTAATATTAGAATAATTTTTCTTGCAATATATATTAAAACAATAAGTTTTCTCACCCTAATACGTTGATATCCACAGATGATAGGACGATAAGGTGGTGAATTTGAAAATAAATATCCACGTCAATTACATGATGCAAATTCGAGATTCTTCCAAATAATGTGTATTAAGATCGATAGATGGATGCAAATTTCAAAACTTTATTAACAAAGAGAATCATGGCAGAACCACTCATCAAAGCGTACCATGCAACTCAAAATCTTTACTCCAACTCTCTTATAAAAATTCATCAAGAAAAGTCAAAATCTTAGACAATATGAACAAATGAACCTCCAAAAATTCAAATATTTTTTAAAATACACAATGTTGTTTTACGAAACCAGCGATAACATTAAATATGCAAAAAATAAAGTTTGATTTGTTTTCATATGAGGACTTGATGTCCAATAAATTAATGAACCTCCACATACACCCTCATAATTTAGATGTTTACTCATGCATTACGAAGTCCTCATTCTTCGTTTTCTAGATGACACTCGCAGAACTAATTTCAACATGTAGTGCTGGTACTTCACTAGGTTTCAGTTTCATATTGCATCGTTCTCTATCCTCAGAGGTTCAGGTTTTAATCTTTACTTATTTCCCACATTTGGCCGCCTCTTCCTTTTCTCACACATTTTCGCGTCATATCTTGTCTCAGCTTTTTGATACTTCTATGGATATCGGTCCTCAGTCTCGTCCTCCGTCTATGTAAATTGTGGAATGCAGCGATCCAGTGCTATACAATCTACTGGGCCATTTACTTCTATAAGTGCATTTTTATCAGTCATGTAAATGACTTTAAATGGCCCCTTATAAAACAGAGTCTGACAATTCTATCCGTTTTCATTAGTTATATATACATGAGATGCCAGCTTAAAATCTGAAGGTACGTAGCATTTAAACCTTGGGTTTCTAGTTTTTGTTGGAGCTAAATTACTCATTTTATGTACTATATGTCGAAAAAATTACAATATCTTTTAAAAACACGATATCGTTTTACGAAACCAGCGATTAAAATAATATCCAGAAAATAAAATTTGATTTATTTTTATATGAGGAGTTAATTAATGTCCAATAATTTAGTTAACCTCCACTTGATTCTTGTCACAAGACTATCTAAGTTAGTCTTGCGGCTGATTTCTCTGGTAAGCTCATTATAGAACGTTTATCTAACGAAAATCTTTTAACTTCTATTTGAAGTGTTATGGAGCTTTAAGCATAAGACCTCGTGGCAAGCAATATGCTTGGTGAAATTTAACTGGCACAGAGAAACGTTCAATGGTTACTGCCATAATTGATTAGTGTATTATAGAAGAGGCAAATATCCGGAAGTTCTTGCTGAGTCTCGTTTAGGATTTGCTGAAACACCAAGAAGGTAGGCAAACATAGAATTCCGATTAAAAAAAAGTTGAATGGCAATTGGCATGGAAAAACAGGACAAGTGATATGCAAGACTGAAAGCTAACATTTTTACCGAAACAGCGTGGGTAAAAACGCAAATAACACAACAGACGAAAATAATCCAAGCAGCAATAAGGCGAAAGTAATTGAAGACAACAGGAATTTCAGAATGTGTCGCGTTGTGAATATTTTGCGCTTAAATGTAAGTGTATGTTACACTTGATTGTTTTATAGATTTCGCTCTTCTTCTATGGTATTATGTCAGCCAAATAAATTTCTTATTTTATTTTGATTTAATTCACAATATGTCCGTGATATAATTTGACCTGTTACATAAGATTCTTTTTGATAAATGGAGAAAATATGAAATAAAAATTCCTACTGTCGAGTACTCAAAGACATATTTGAAAACCCAGTTATTTCACTGATTAATGATCAGTCAATAGGTTTTGAATATAGGTCGTAATATTCAAATACTCAAGAACTGCTTCATCAATGATACTTTGGCAAATGACCTCTAAATATTTCTACGTAGCTTTTTCTGAAATTGCTGGAGAATTCAATTCCGGACCTTATAAGGGCCACCCACAATAGCTGTCTCTTATTGTCTACAGCCTTTAATTACTTCGTAACCTCACACGGCATTTACTTGCGGCCGGGGCGTTTAAAAATTTGCGACCGCGCCAGGATACTGATACAGGTAAGGTTTTTAGATTTGTTTTCATATCACAAATCTTGTTATCCTGGGGGAATACGGTAATTCGACGTTAGCGCAATGAACCATCCATTTATTCTCCCTGTTTTTGAATATTATTTATTCAGTCTATTCAGGTATTTTTCTGTTTGGAAGCAAATTTTTTTGGGAGCTTATCTGTCGTTCAATTCTGTTCTCTCCTACGTACAAATTATGCCAAATTGTGGATGCAGATTTATTTCTGATTTTGTCAAAAAGAGATTTAGTCAGCAATTCGATGAAAACTGTTTACGTTTGTGGAAGCAGATTTGATTGTAATTTTGTGGGAGCAGAATTCATCAGTTATCTATAAGCTGTTTACGTTAAACTCTGGAAGCAGAATTTGCTTCTGATTTTGTGGAAGCCGATTTTGTCAGTTTTCTGTGTTCGTGGAATCAGATTTCGTCAGTTTCAAACTGTGGAAGCAGATTTTGGTAAACGTTTAGTTAATAGTTTAAATTTTACAGGGCACTTATAATCAAATTATTCTTTCTATATATATTTAAGACCTTTTATGTCTTTTAATGTCCTGTAAGTTATTTTCAATCTTGAATACTCTGAATTCTAAGTTAGCTCAGTGCCCATCCGCCGGTCTTACATCCCGTTGTACAGCACTATCTGCCTCAATCACTGCAAAGTTGACTTCCGCTGACGATGGAACTCATGCCGTAGATAAAACCAATGTGGAGCATCAATGGAATAACTTGAAACTCTCTACTCAGCAAGCTGCGCTAGAAACGCTCGGAACCATCAAAAGTCACCATAAAGACTGGATCTCTGAACGCACGATACGGGCGTCACAAATAACAAGAGATGCCCGAATGAATAACGCGCCTAATTATCGCCACCTGAGACGTGAAACCACGAGGTCTGCTCGGGCTGACCGTAAGCAGTACTGGGATGAAATGGCTTCCGCCATGGAATCGGCTGCAAACGTCGGTGACTTCGGGGGTCTCTTCCGTCTTTTACATAAAGCATCTGGTAAGCGCAATGCAGAGACAATTCTACGCAGCGCAACAGGAGACTTGATTTCTGAAGTCAATGGCAAAATCGCAAGATGGGTTGAACATTTTTCGCAGTTATTGAACCAACCATACAGTGGCCGATCCCCACCGCAACCACCTACAACATCTACACCCAGCTACGACGTGGACTGCTCTTCCCCAACTGAGGCTGAGATCGCTACGACCATCCAGCGCATGAAGAACATGAAGAACAAGAAATCCTCCGGTGAAGATGGAATACCTGCGGAGATCTACAAGGCCTGTATAGGCACACTACTGCCATCAATCCATCGACTGTTCTCTTCTATCTGGGAACAGGAAGCATGCCCGTCAGACTTCGGAATGTCAATCCTGCTACCGTTTCCCAAAAAGGGTGATAGATCAAGGTGCGAAAACTACCGTGGTATCAGTCTTCTCAACACCGCATCCAAGCTGTAGGCGTCGATTCTATTGAACCGCTTCTGTAATGAGCGGCATGCCCGTACCCGCCCCAATCAGGGTGGGTTCCGCCCAGGCAAAGGCTGTGTTGATCAGATCTTTACATTACGGTGAGTTTTGGAACATCGCAACGAATTTCAACAACCAACCGTCGCTTGTTTTATTGATTTCCGAGCTGCTTTTGACTCTGTTGATCGCGACTCCCTATGGAACATCATGCTGCTCGACGGAATGCCCATAAAACTCGTCAATCTGATCAAGGCCTACTATGCAGCCACCAAAGCCAGAGTACGTGTTTACGGAGAAGAATCGGATGAATTCAGTCTGCGCACTGGGGTTCGACAAGGATGTCCCTTGTCACCCATATTGTTCAATTATGCGGTTGACTGGATTCTGAGCAACGCGCTAACTGGGTTCCGAGGCGTTCAAGTATCAAATAACCTATGGCTAACGGATGTTGATTACACAGACGATGTTGTTCTCCTTGCTGACAGCTTTGGGAGCATGCAAACCGTTTTGGATCAAGTGGCCCAGTTTTCATCAGCCGTTGGTCTGGAAATCAATGCCGACAAAACGAAAGCCTTCGCCATCGGTGTATCTTCATCTGATGAGCAGCTCACGGTGTACGACAGCCCAATCGAAACAGTCGACGATTTTACGTACCTTGGCTCAAAAATACTTCCAACTGGTCAAGCAAAGAATGAAGTCCGAACACGCATCGGCCGTGCCAGACTTGCTTTCTTACAATTGAAGAACTCACTTTGGAGAAGAAGTGAAATCAGCCTCAAAACGAAAATCCGAGTCTACCAGGTTACTGTTCGCCCTGTGCTACTGTATGGCTGTGAGACTTGGCCATTACGTTCTGAGGACTCCAAAAAGCTTGAAGTATTCGACCATTGGTGCCTTAGGTACATCACAAAGACAAAATGGATGGACCGGGTGTCGAACGCATCTGTTCGTCACCAATGTGGGGACATCATGCAACTATCCGTCTGGATCCAACATCGTCGACTTCAATGGTTCGGGCACGTACTACGCAAACCCGAAGACGAACTGGTACGGCAGGTGATGAACCCAGGTCAATGTGCAAACTGGCGCCGCCGCCGAGGTGGGCAACTGAAGACATGGCTTGCAACAATCAAATCGGACATGGAACTCCTAGGTTTACGCAATGTTTATGGTCCGCGTCACTGGGAGCGTCATTGGCCCTCTTTATGTGCCGAAATGGCTGCCAACCGCCCGGCATGGAGAGGCTTAATTCGGGATATTAATGGAGCCGGCTTATCCTCTAAAAGGAGTCAGCCGTAGTAAAGTAAAGTAAAGTAAGGTCTTACATCTAATGATGCTAGGCTATCCAATTTTGAGAGATGTATTTCAGATTTGAGTAATATTCTTGAATAATATCCTCATTGAAGAGACACATGTTAATAGAACCAAAGATCAACACCGTCTTAATCAGTATAATGTACAATCGAGATCACCTCGGTTATTCTGTCGTTACTATATTAAATGTTGGCGTTCTAATCACCAAAAGTATTTTTATAATTGTCAAAATTGCCTGCATTGTTCGGAGAACGTACCACTATTAACACCTTAATTAAAAAGCTCAGCGGTTGCAATTTCTTCTCAGTGAATGACCTCAGACAAGCCTACATTCATATCCCCGTAGCGCCAGAAGACCTGGAAATGATTGCGGTCATCAATCCATTTGGACTTTTTGAATACCTCTACATGCTTTTTGGTATCAAGTGTGCTACTGAGACATTTCAATGATTCATGGACAACATACTTATCTTGATGACATAATGGTTTTCAGTCCACACTTATAATTTCATGCCAAGCATTTACGAAATTTCCTCTCACACTTATCCAACCACGGACTCAAGATAATTTATGACAACTACATTCGTGGATTTCCATTGGCATCGTATTATACCAAAAGGTATTCACCCTTTGCCGTCGAAAGCAAATTCAATCAGTTGTATTAAGTCACTAAAGACTGTAAGTGAGCTGCAGAAAATTTTGGGAGTCCTAAACTACTATCGTAAGTTCATAACTGGCCTATCAAGAAAACTATATACGTTGTGTAGGCACCTGCGGATACGAAAAGGACTTGGTCACCTGAAGACGAGGAATTACTTTGACACACCATCAACTCTTTAGAAAATGCTAAAATGCTAACGCATCCGGATTTTGAACGACCATTTCTACTCACTACAGATGTTTTTGAGTACGCTATTGGAGCTAGTTTGGAACAAAATATCAACGGATTTCGGAAGCCTGGCAGTTTTTACCCGCGTACCCCTTAACCAGTAGAAACAAGATACGATAATTTCGGTCAAGAACTCGTAGTCATTCACATCGCATTGCGCGAATTTATTGATATCATTTGCAGCAGAAGATTTTTTGTATTTACAGATCGTATAACATCAGTTAGCGTACATTGAAACGCGACTTCAAGTGTCGCACATAAACTGCCAGAGCAGAAAGACAGCTGGCACGACTGAGAGAATGGCAATTCGACACCTTTTATGTTAAGGGGGAAGTAAAAGTTCATTGCAGACACACGTTCTAGGCCAAAAATCTCGCTATGACCATCTTCGTCGTCGCCATTCACAGTCAACTAATAACTCTCAGTGAACTTGCACTAATGCCATCCCTCCTGCGAACAGAAAAGCGCGGTGACACCCACATTCAAAGATCAGTAGCACGTTACGCCTCTAAGTTCATATGCCATCACTGGGGAGGTTTGTCCATTGTTTATTTCAAGGTTACGCAGCCCAACAAGTCAGTTTTGCCAACCAGCCTTCAGAGAGAAAAATCTTCAACGCAATTCACTTAATGTCTCACCCAGGAAGCAAGACGACAGTCAGACTTCTTACAGATCGTTCCTGGGGTGACAGGCCCAAGCAGTACGCTAAACGATGGGTCTCCGAGTGTGTCATTTGCCAAAAAATCTAGGTCACACGGCACACTCTTTCTAAGTTGCAGCCTTACCAAACCACTTCACGCCTAGCCATCGTCCACATCGACATAGTTCATCTGACGAAGGTTCAAGGTTTCGGCTACCTTTCAACTATGATTGATAGATTTACACGATGGCCTGCGGCTTTACCTCTTGGCACCATTTATGCAGACGAAGTCACTAACGGTTTTATCTCTGTATGGATAGCTCATTATGGTGTTCCCAATGAGGTAATCACTCATAGAGACAATTGCTTTTCATTGGTTCGTTTCAAAACAACATTGTAGTGCATGGGATGCACCGACCACTGACTACCATTCCCAATCTAACGGTATGGTAGAAAGAATGCATTTTACTAATGTGACTTATGGCTCACATCTGAGCTCACACTGCCTATTTAGGTATGTCCAGGTAATTATAGCTAACACTCATAGGTCGGTAAAATCTTGAATTTTTCTCATTTTCAGGTGATGTAATTTTTGGCTTCAATTGATGTTTTCTCACTTGTCCCTTCTTTTTTAAGCCTTCAATTAGCTGATTGTCCGAAAATGACGTCGGAACAAGATTTTCCATTGTTTTTTTTCTTCCGAATTTTAAAACCAGAATTTTCAGGTTCATCTCCAGGGTCGACACTATACGCACAGGAGTAAAACACAACTTGTGGCAAAAAGTTGTGTTTGAAAATTCGGAAAACGAACAATGGAAAATCTTGTTCCAACGTCATTTTCAGACAATCAGCTAATTGAAGGCTTAAAGAAGAAGGGACAAGTGAGAACCCATCAATTGAGGCCAAAAATTACATCAAATGAAAATGAGAAAAATTCAAGATTTTACCGACATACGAGTGCTATCAATTGTCCCGCACAAGAAAAATGCGGTCAAATCCACAAGAAGAAGGACAGCACTGCGCAACCGAATGCATCTTTTAAAATTATAGCTAACGCCTTGTGTATCAACGCTAAGTAATCATAGGCTTCATATCATGGTACAGGCCACTTTCTATGCATATCTCAACTTCATTAGTTGCACAGTGCACACGCTAAGAATATCATGACCACAATGTCGAGCAGACACTATCACCTTTGGACAATTCTAAACTAATTGAAAACGGTCAAGCATACTCAGGTTTCAATATAAACATAGCAACTTCAGGGGCAATCTAGCTTGCAATCTTTACGCCGCAGCTCTCGAAACCTCAATACCCTATTTCACTTCACGCGGTATGACTGGCCACTATAGCTAACAATTTGTGTAGCAATTCCTAGATGTTAATTAGCATCATATCATTGTTGAAGCAACCAACGAGCATACACCAGCCCGGCATTTATTGTACAATTTTTTTATTAACTATGAGCAGAATAATAACCAATTGCTAAGCTGGGTTCGTACTCTGCACTATATTACCAATCAAGCATCACGGAGATGAAATTTTTCGTTTTTTCAGAGAGGAAATTGATGTAACGGCTAAGAACAATTCGCTGACAAATTGCCAAAATGAAATTAAAATTTTATTTGCGCAGTACGAATTGAGTCAAGCGAAATTTGCCGTTAACCAATGGCGTGGAAGCTTACGTTTGCAAAAATATATGAGCACTGCATTTGCCATACATGATTCACACACGTTTGAAATATCCTATTGTGCAAATCGCGTAATTGTTGTCGCGCTACACACTTGACTGTTTACCTACGCTGACGTCTGGACTAGCGTAAGGTACGCTGTGTCAGCTTGTAGGAGTATTTTTGCGGGGTAGCTATCTAGTTCGTGATTCTGTACCCGTCCTACATATCCATGGTGGCTATTATTACTACCCGTGCTCATAATCAGTCTCTGATCTTTTTCGGATGGTTGATGAGAGAAGGCAAAAATAAGTTGTCATACGTATATTGTACACAATGTTGAAAATAGAAATAGAATTCACAGTTAGTCCAAATTGACCATGTGTTGGTCGGCAATAAAAACAAATTTTAACACAAAAGTATGTCTTAAACACCATTCACAGTTAAACTAAATTGTCCGTCTTCTGGACGGCAAAAGTTAAAATGATCTCTGTTTATAAAGAAAAATGTTTTGCACACAAGCAGTTATTCTTACACAAATGTCTGAATTGAAACGAATACGCGCCCGATTGAAAATACATGATGATATGAACATAGTCAGCGTTAAAAGTTGTCACAGAAAAAGAATGTGTTTACTACGTGTAAAGACTTCAATGACAAAAATTCACAAATAATTAGTTCACTGTTTGCTATGTTTTTAACTCGTGTCATTATAATAATCTATTATTCTCTGAAATTCGGATAGGCATAATTAAATGTGAACAGTAAATCCTTCGAATAAACTGTGAATAATCCAACTGAGCGAAATAAATCCACTGTGACACAATGTTTCATCCGTATCGCGCGCGGTTCTGTCTATTTCATAAAGCCCTATTAATTACAAATAAAATTGCAGTTCAAGAAATCTCAATTAAAACTGCTTGAAACTAACAGAGATTGTTTCTAAAATCACAGTTAAGAGAAATATTGTATAAGAACATAGTTAGATTATTTGACCTTAAAGAGCACTGTATTTGTCAAAATCGAACATCGTTGGGTTGTAACGCGGAGCCGCGTGTTACAAGCTAGTCACTTGGATCTCAGTCACGCCAATTTTCTTGTTGCAGCACAAATTGTCATGCGGATCGATTATCTATTAATCGGATTTCTACGTGTGCCGCAGATCTTCAAAAAGACAATTATGAGTCTTGTCACTACTACTAACCTGTCTGGTTAGTGTGCGTAAATCGCTCTTTGGGTACCTGAATGACTTGTAGCGCCGTTTTGGTGTGTCTCCTCACTTTGCATTTCTGACATTCTAGACATTTTTTTGACCACATCTTGATATCTCGTCGCATGCCAGGCCAAAAATACGTTCTGGATAGAATTTTCACTGATGCTTCGCCAGATGGGTGGCTAATTGAATGGGCGATTTTTAAGATCTTGTGACGGAGTTTTTCACGTATAAACGGCCGAAGGCCCACGTCAGTTATTTCACACTGCAGTAGGGTTCCATCGTAATCGATTGACATCAAATGTCCGAAGTGATAGATCATCTTGCTGAGCTGCTTGCAATTCCTGTGTGCTTATAGGTGAAGGACACAATATTGAGGCACAAAATTCTGCAGGACGGCTTAGGGAGTCTGCGACCACTTTTTCTGATCCTTTGACATGAGTGACTTCATATTCATACTCGTGTATTCGTGTAAGTTGTGAGTTGACACGTCGCGAATATAAATACTCTTTCTTTCCTCTCAGCATCGGAAGTAGAGGAAGATGGTCAGTGTAGATCTTGAACTTTCGGCCATCCAGATAAGTGTGGAAGTGTAGGATCGACCGGTAGATTGCGAGTAATTCTTTTCCTAACGTATCATATCGCGTCTCGCGAGGTTGTACTTTTTGCGAATACAAAGCGATAGGTTGGTGTATTCCATTAATGGATTGTTGAAGTACTACGCCTATGGCAAAGTCGGATGCGTCAGTTATCAATTCAAAAGGTTGAGACCAATCCGGGGAATGTAGCATGGTCGCTTTGCATAGGGCCCTTTTGGCATCCTCGTAAGCCAGCATGTCGTCCACGTTGAGCTGAATCGGTTGTGATTTCTTGACGAACCGGCTTTCTGGCACGAGATATCTGTGAAGAGGTGCCAGAATCTTGGCAAGGCAGGGTACAAATCGAGAATAGTAGTTCATCTTGCTCAAGAATCGTCGTAATGCCCGAAACGTGGTTGGAGGCTGTAGATCTTGAATACCACGAACCTTAGTAGGTATAGGTGTCATGCCTTCTTCGGAAATTTGATGACCGAGGAATTAAATTGATTTCTGTGCAAAGACGCATTTGTTGCCATGAAGTCGGAGGCCATAGTCTGCTAGACGTGTGCGCAGTATCTCAATAAGTTGTATATGTTCGGTCACTGAGTTGGAGAATACCAGGATGTCGTCTAGATATGAAATTACAAATGGTAAACCATCTAGTATTTCGTCCATAACGCGTTGGAATGTTTGCGAGGCATACTTGAGACCGAAAGGCATATAGTGATATTCGTGCGTGCCACCTCCGGAGAATCTGAGTGCAGTATATGCTACTGAGTCTTTGTCCATCGGTACTTGATAGTATGCTTTTACCAAGTAGAATTTTGAATACACAGCATGACCGATAGCAGATCTGAGTAGGTCGGCTGGATTTGGCAGGATGTACGAATCAGACTGTGTGCAAGAATTGAGAATACGATAATCCCCGCACACCCTGAATGTTTCTAGTTCACTCTTTGTTACTACTACCACAGGCGACGCGAAAGGTGAGCTGGATCGTGTACAGATGCCTTGATGACGTAGCATGGCGAATTCTTGCTCGGTAGCCTTGTTTGTGTGGTGCCAATGGACGTGCTCGTGGAGGATGTGGAAGTGGTTTCGACAAAATGATACGATGGGCTGTGATGGCACGCTTCCTCTTGAGATCGGGCTTGAAGGAGATAGGTTTGAAAATTTCTTCATGACGTTTCAGAACATCGTCCAGTTGCGGTACATGAGGAACTGGAGGAATTAGCTGTATGGATGAGACTGCTTTAGCGGGAGTCGTATGTTTTAGCGCTGATGAAGGCAACTGATTGTCTGCAGTGCGTATCTCTCGTCTTCTTGGACGAATGGTAAGGTCGAAGTTTTCGAGAAAGTCACGTCCAATGATGTTTCTTGTCTTGGTGGCGATGATGAACGGATATTTGAAACATCTTTTTGAGTTGGAGAACGAGATTGTGTGTACTCGTACCCCGAACGTCGCATTGTTGGAGCCATTGGCGCATGTCAGATTGCTGGTGTCGACTGGGTGGGTGGGTTCGAAAAATTGTGGCGTAGTAACCTTACATCTGATCCAGTGTCTCTGAGAAATAATTCGCCAGAGTTTGCGTCACGGATGAGAAAAATGTTGATAGTGGCAACTGACGATGAGACTGGTTGCTGGCATTTGGGCGTTTTAAGCATGACTTGACTAGAGCCGTCGCTGTAAATACAATAGTTTGATTGCGCTCTACCGCGAAAACAACGTGCTTCAAGCCATCAGACGTGGAGAGGCCAACAATCTTGGGGTGCTCAGCCTCTACTGCGCCGAGGAGGCTGACCCCACCAGTTTTCCGAACATTCCATGGGTGGATCCTCCTAAGTTGATGAGGATGACCGCGCCCACTTGAACGTCGCGTCTGTGCGAGGGAATGTGCAGCCGTTTCCGAGGCAATAACGTGTGGAATGACCATAACTGCGGTGATTCGGACACCACTCCGCTGGTAACTGTGGCACTGTGGCCCGGTCTCTCGATGTCGACCTCCTGGCGCTATTCTGTTCGGTGGTCGACGCTGGTCACGCCTGCTCTGTTCGCGTCTATTATGGACGGCATCGACTGAGGCCAAATTTGGCCTTACGGTGAGGTTCTCGAGCAGGCTGATTAGGCGTTCATTCGTGACATTTGTTCCGGCTGATGATGCGGTGGGTTGTGATTCGAATAGTCTTGAGGTGATGTGGCCTTTCTCTTGGGCAGGTGAGCTGTAGAACGTCGTCTTGTACTTCGACGGATTCGCACAGGAACGTGGCCATCTCTTGTAATGCCGGCAGGAGTTTCTGTATGAACAGTCGCATTACGGTTTCCTTGGGCAGGTTGAATTCCAAGGCGTTGTACTCCATCTTCCTAAATAGCTCAGAAGGTATGCGGCTACCTAGAGACATCTGACTCATTAATTCTGTAAGCCTGTCTCCTCGACCTGGTGTCAAACGCTGCTTGACGGCGTGTTGGAGGCTCTGCAATTTCCGCGCACATGTGCCCTCAGTTTTTTGATGCAGTATATCTTTGAGTCCGCGTATGAAAGACATTGGGATCGTCTCCAAAGCCCTCAAAAATATTGAGCCTTCGTCTGTTATATTGGACACCTTGGCCAATAAAGTAACATCGTCGACCCACGCGTCAAGGTAGTCTGGATCGAATTGACATATTTTATACTGTGTCCATGTGTTGGTGCGGCCTGTTTCTGGGCTCACCACCGGGCTTCCAGCTTTCCTGAACAGGACCTCATCTTATCCGTATGAGTATTGTCGAGAATAGATGGCAGTGTAAAATCGTCCTCACCCGTCATTGTGCAGCTGTCTTCAAGCATTGTAATCCCGAGAGGGTGTTTTTCTGTGATATGTGTCTTAGAGTTTACTTTCCTTTGTAGCCTTCATCCAAAGTGCTTGAATTTCTCAAAATCTAGATGTTTATTAATTCCTTGCTGGCTGTGAGTTCGACGAACCGGGGCACCATTTATGTAGGAGTATTTTTGCGGGGTAGCAATCAAGTTCGTGATTCTGTATCCGTCCTACATATCCATGGTGGCTATTATTGCTACCCGTGCTCATAATCAGTCTCTGATCTTTTTCGGATGGTTGATGAGAGAAGGCAAAAATAAGTTGTCATACGTATATTGTACACAATGTTGAAAATAGAAATAGAATTCACAGTTAGTCCAAATTGACCATGTGTTGGTCGGCAATAAAAACAAATTTTAACACAATAGTATGTCTTAAACACCATTCACAATTAATCTAAATTGTCCGTCTTCTGGACGGCAAAAGTTAAAATGATCTCTGTTTATAAAGAAAAATGTTCTGCACACAAGCACTTATTCTTACATAAATGTCTGAATTGAAACGAATACGCGCCCGATTGAAAATACATGATGATATGAAAAAAGTCATTGTTAAAAGTTGTCACTGAAAATGAATGTGTTTACTACGTGTAAAGACTTCAATGACAAAAATTCACAAATAATTAGTTCACAGTTTGCTATGTTTTTAACTCATGTCATCATAATAATCCATTATTCTCTGAAATTCGGATAGGCATAATTAAATATGAACAGTAAATCCTTCGAATAAACTGTGAATAATCCAACTGAGCGAAATAAATCCAATGTGACACAATAGTCCACAGCGTGTTTCATCCGTATCGCGCGCGGTTCTGTCTATTTAATAAAAACCCAATTAATTACATATAAAATTGCAGTTCAAGAAATCTCAATTAAAACTGCTTGAAACTAACAGAGATTGTTTCTAAAATCACAGTTAAGATAAATATTGTATAAGAACAGAGTTACATTATTTGACCTTAAAGAGCACTTTAATTGCCAAACTCGAACATCGTTGGGTTGCAACGCGGAACCGCGTGTTATAAGCTAGTCACTTGGATCTCAGTCACGCCAAATTTCTTGTTGCAGCACAAATTGTCATGCGGATCGATTATCTATTAATCGGATTTCTACGTGTGCCGCAGATCTTCAAAAAGACAATTATGTGTCTTGTCACTACTACTAGCCTGTCTGGTTTTGACTAAACAACGATGGAACACTAAAGAGTCAACCAGGGCCGGACTCATGTGTCTAGGAATACGTCTAGACACTGAAACACCAACTAACTCTTTTGGCATTTCCAGGGGAATACAATCCCGGCTTTGATAAGGGCCACCTACAATAACCTTATCTCAATATCTACGGCCTTGAAATTCTTTGTATCTTCACATTGAATTTACTTGCAGCGGGGCTTTTTAAAGACGATCCATTAAGATACTGAAAGCAGTGCTTTTTCGGACCATAAAATTAACTTTGCTTCGCATTCAAGGTTTTAATCAGATGTATAACTGTCAGCGCATATCTCTATCTTGCATGTAAAAGCCCTATATATTTTCAGCTTTTGTTTGTTTTATAGTTTGCTTAAGTAACAACTACAAAACCTAAAGTCAAATAATTATAGCAAAATACAATAAATAATTTAGTGCCATATTATATAAACCTTTCAGATCACTATTAGAAATTAATTTAAACTGCTTATTTTGATTTATATTTTACTGTTTAAAAAAACTTTTGATTTATTGTTTAAAAAGTGTTTGCGTTATTTCGAAACCACAAATGATTTTTTTTAAAGGCAATGAATTATAATAATTAGATACTATTTTGATTGGCAGCCTAGGTCATATAGCTTAAAATTTGAAATGGTAGGATACTATTCAAAAGTAGGGCTATATAGAGTTGAATGAAATAGTGACTAACACAATTTTTGACGATAAGGCGTTTGGGCGTTGTGAAAAAGGAACACCTTTATCAGCTTCGTGTTTGTTCGGTTGAAAGAAATCACGACTTGGAAAGAGAGGAAGAACCACCTTATTAATAAAAATGTTGAGTTTCTGATAGTTAGACGAAATAACACGAGAGTTAGTACTGTAAATTATTACAGATAATTAATATTATTGAACACACATTGATTGTGTGGGTGGTAGAAATTATTAATTAATTGATGTTTGCGAGCTTGAACTAAACAAGAGTAATTAATCATTGTAAGTAGTAAACAGAAATAGTGAGTAGTTGGTATTGGAATGGCGATATGTGACTTTTAGTGTCTAAGGCGATCTGTCTATTATTGCGGCTGTAGAGGATGTTGAATCCTCCGCCTTTTATAAAATGACCTTGAATGATAAATTTAAACCACCATAGCTGATTGTAACAACTTTATTTAAAAAGAATTTTTTCTTTTTATTTTCCAGAACATTCTTTGTTTAAAGACTTGATTTTTATAATTGTGCGCTATTTTCAGTTTTTGAGTATCGTGCTTCCGAGCTGGTTGTAGATTTTCGTTTGCTGCATTTTTAACATTTCTCTCCATAATAATCGATTACAACATTGCACAATAAACATCTTTCGACACTTGCCTTGTGTTCTGATATAATAAAACACTGAGGAGGAGTCTTGGAACAGGTAATTTATTTATTATTGTGGGTCACGTACACATCAAAGCAGATTATTGCTGAAGATATAGCTTTCCAACTTTCACCTTCCAAACGGATAAAATAATTGTCAATTTGAGTACCATAATTCTTGATCATGAATGCCGATATTAAATTAGAAGATGTATTTCATTTAGGGCAGGACCTAATGGATTTAAATCTTATTGACACAGATAACAATGTAGGCAAAACAGACTCTACTGTGAATGTTAGGACTTCTAGCGAACTGGCATCTATGGGGCTTACAAATACCAATAGGTTTGGGGCCTCAACAAAATTTGGCGACCACGCCAGTCCAAGAATATTTAGTCTACCACAGTATAAGTCAGAGAAACATGCAAGTTGGGTAGGAGATGCCCAAATGATATTTGAGGCTTATTGTATTGTGAACCCTATGGAGAAATTTGTTGCAGCATGGATGGCATTGCCTGAGAATTTCCGAAATGCTTTGGAAAATTTCAGAGACAGAACTGTGAAAGAAAAGCCGTACAACGCATTTGAGTTATTAATGGCAGAAATTCAACAGAGATATCAGCCTGGAAGAACAGCGCAAATGTGCGAATTATTACGCTTAGAAAAAATGGGACGTCAGTTACCGTCCGAATTTTATGAACGCCTTTGCACGAAAGCTTCCAGGTTGAATATATCTAGTGATGTAGTCAACTCCATTTTTACAGCTGAGTTACCAGTTAGGCTCAGAACAACAATGGAAGTGTTTGACACAATGAATATAGATTGGCCGACAAAACTCAGAGGGTTAGACGGCGTGTATAAACAGCAAGAACCACAAGTACATGCTGTAATGGCAGATTCTGTAACGATGCAGCCAGTCAGGGCAGATACCGAAAACCACCTGACCACACAAGAAAGTTTGCGTTTCTTATGTAGGGAAGTTGCTAGCTTGCGTAGTGATGTCGCACAACTTCAGAGTCAGGTCCAGTATATTAGACGCCGAAGGAGTCACTCGCGTCAACGCTTCGAAGGGCCACGCGGATGGGGTAAGGCACAGGGCGAATATGGACGCAGTGCGAAGTGCCAAGATGAAAATTATAATTACCCGCGATTAGGTGGACCCAAATGGAAAGGAAGCACAAAACCGGTTGAGAGAAATCCGTCACCGGGAAAAGGGAAAAACCCCCACTAGTAGGAGCCGTAGGGGGGTTCCATTGCAAAGGCTCCCAGATATGCCTTTAAAAGGCATACTCAAAGCAAAAGAGGCGACTAGTATAAATAGCACCCAGATAAAAGGCAAGAGAGTCCGATTCTCACTAAGCGGGGATCTTGAAAACATTGCCGGAGTGTCCAGCAACAAGTTCATTATTAAGGATGAATTATCTGGATTAGAATTTCTCATAGACACGGGTGCGGAGGTAAGCATAGTTAGGTCAGACGTGGTGGAAGCAGATTGCCCCACATTTGATTATCAACTATGGGCCGCGAATGGTAGTCCAATTGAAGTAAAAGGGATGAAAGAAATGTCTGTAAAATTAGGCCAGAAATCTTCTTTCCTATGGAATTTTCTAGTAGCCGATGTCAAGGACCATATCATTGGCATGGATTTCTTGACACATTTCAAGCTGGCATTAGACCCCAAGGCTAGGACTATCATAGAAGGCGTAGGGACATCAATAAATAATGAGTCTAACGTGTCGGCAGTTAGAACAGTCCTCTTACCTCGTCCAACAGTCGCACATGACTTTGCTGATATAATCGAGAAGCACCTAGCAGTGTTTCAACCTTTTAGTGCCAAAAGAATAGGTTTGAAAATAGGAGTAGAACACCAGATAGAATTGGTAGCTCCGTTACCTTGTTCACCAAAGGCTCAACCATTGGCACAACACAAGCAACAAGTAGCTGTGTCAGAATTTCATCAATTGTGCGAAGAGGGGATTTGTAGAAGGTCAAATTCCAATTTTGCTTCCCCAATAGTGGTAGTTCCCAAACCTGAACCGGGTCAATGGAGGGTTTGTGGGAATTATCGTCTATTAAACTCAGTGACGAAGGGTGATTCTTATCCTCTCCCTAACCAGAGTACTTTGCTCCGAGATATAATGGGATATGAGGTTTATTCAACTTTAGATCTCCAGAAAGCGTACTATCAAGTACCAATGGAAGAAAGTTCGATACCACTCACCGCAGTCAGATTTCCAGGAGGGGATCGCATGAATTTCTTCGAATGCCTTTTGGTTTGAAAAATGCCAGTCAGACATTCCAGCGTTTGGCTGAAGAAATCCTTCAGAATTGTCCATTTGCGAGAGTATATATTGATGACATAATAATTTTTAGTAGTTCACGAGACGAACATCGTACGCATTTGGAAACGGTTTTGACCAGGCTGGAACAATATGGATAGTGGTCAAACCTAATAAGAGTAATATTGGTTGCTCTTCAGTTAAATACCTTGGTCATATACTTTCCAAAGACGGAATTAAGCCTTTGGAAGATAAGGTCCAAGCCATTAAGACGTAACTGAACCCAGAACAGTACGCCAGTTGCGAAGGTTCTTGGGCATGATCAGCTATTATCGTCGATTCATTCCAGGTCTAGCCGGAATTCTTGGATCGTTAACAAGACATCTCACTCTTGAAAAGAGCACGATCAAGAAGTCTTGGCCTATCATCTTGAGTCAAGAAGACCGAGAAAATTTCCAAAAGGCCAAGGATATGTTAAGTGACGTAACCACATTAGCACCTGTAGATTGGGAAAAACCTTTCGAACTAATCACTGATGCCTCAGATGTTGCATTAGGAGCAGTGCTACAGCAAAGAGATCGGGACGTAGTAAAACCGATTGGGTTTTATAGCCGTAAGCTTACTGATCGAGAAAAACGGTATGATACGTTTGGCAAAGAGCTTCTAGCCGTGTATGCCGCAGTGTTACACTTCGAGCATTACTTAGATGGTCACAAGTTTAAGTTATTGACCGATCATAAGCCATTGATCAGCATACTTGGTAAGACAGCTAGGCTTAATTACTCTCGTAGAGTAAATTCCCATATAAAACGGTTAGCAGAGTTTGATTTCACTGTGTCTCATATTGCTGGTAAAGAGAATGTGGTTGCAGATGCACTAAGCCGACCGAATGAAGCTGATGTCGATACGATATTTCAAGGTCCTTTGAAAAGTTTAGAAGAATCAATGCACGATTTCGTTAGTCAAATCGAGGAAGCGCAAGGACTGGATCCCTTTACATTGGTATTGTCCAAAAGACCAGGATATGTGCGTAAGCTCATAAATGGCAAGTGGTTGTTATGCGAAACATCTAGAAGTCAACCACGACCATATGTGCCATTGGAGTTACGGGCCAAGATTATCCAAGTATTGCATAACATGGGTCATCCATCCATCCATTAAAGCCACCATACGATTAATCAACGACAGATACGTATGGCCACATATGTCTAAAGATATACGGGTATGGGTAAGAGCCTGTACCAAGTGTCAAACGTGTAAGGTGTGGAGACATACCAGGACCGATATAAAGAACATTGGAATACCAAATGGACGGTTCAGACACGTACACATAGACATTGTTGAGATGCCTGAAGTAAATGGAAACAAATACTTGCTGACTATGGTAGATAGATTTAGTCGTCAATTTGAAGTGGCGATTTTAAAAGACATGACAGCACAAGAAGTTTTGTTTGCGTTTCTACATAATTGGATATCGCGTTATGGTGTTCCGGAAAAGGTCACTAGTGATCGTGGTAGTCAATTTATGTCAGAGCTTTTCGTAAGATCTCTCAACGTCATGGGAATCACTATAATTCATACTAGCGCGTATAACCCACGAGCAAATGGGATGGTAGAAAGGTTACATCGTGAACTGAAAGCTGCATTAAGGTGTACTAGTGGAACAAGCTGGATACACGATCTTCCTATAGTACTACTCGCCATGCGCAACAGATATAGGGCACAATTAGGAACTTCCATTGTAGAATTAGTTTATGGAGAACCATTAAGGTTGCCTGGAGATCTTCTAATTGAAACTCCAAGTAGTCTTGATTGGGCTTCTAGTTATGTAGATTGGTTTGTAGGAGCACTTAGAGACAAGATGTGTCGTTTGGCCCCAACCAAAACTAGAAAACCTAAAACTAAATGCTATGTGTCCTCTGATTTAAAATCGGCATCGCATGTTTATATTACTAATGAGAATAGGAAAAACTGCCTAACACCATTTTACAAAGGACCATACAAGGTCAAGAGGATGACTGATAAGAATGTCATCATAGAAATAAATGGCATTGAGGATTGTGTTACGTTGGATCGCTGTATTCCCCAGTTTATCTGGATTGATGGTGTGACCGAATTAAAAGATGCGTTGAATGACCGTTCCATGGGCGAATCTGAGGTGTGCAATCCCATCTTGCAGACACATAATGAAATGCAGCAAATTGAAAAACCGTTGCCTAACTTATCAAAATCTTATTCTACTGAATCACAGCATGAAAATTATTTGTCGACACCAGATGACATTGAAGAACCAGCGAATGTTATATCGGGCGAGATGACGACGTCAGGGGCGCCAGTATGCACAAAACGATCTGGAAGAATACTACGTCAGCCGAAGAACGATGATTACATCTACTATTAGTCGTTCCTCTCTTTTTTTGAGAAGGTGGTGTGTGTAGAGGATGTTGAATCCTCCGCCTTTTATAAAATGACCTTGAATGATAAATTTAAACCACCATAGCTGATTGTAACAACTTTATTTAAAAAGAATTTTTTCTTTTTATTTTCCAGAACATTCTTTGTTTAAAGACTTGATTTTTATAATTGTGCGCTATTTTCAGTTTTTGAGTATCGTGCTTCCGAGCTGGTTGTAGATTTTCGTTTGCTGCATTTTTAACATTTCTCTCCATAATAATCGATTACAACATTGCACAATAAACATCTTTCGACACTTGCCTTGTGTTCTGATATAATAAAACACTGAGGAGGAGTCTTGGAACAGGTAATTTATTTATTATTGTGGGTCACGTACACATCAAAGCAGATTATTGCTGAAGATATAGCTTTCCAACTTTCACCTTCCAAACGGATAAAATAATTGTCAATTTGAGTACCATAATTCTTGATCATGAATGTCGATATTAAATTAGAAGATGTATTTCATTTAGGGCAGGACCTAATGGATTTAAATCTTATTGACACAGATAACAATGTAGGCAAAACAGACTCTACTGTGAATGTTAGGACTTCTAGCGAACTGGCATCTATGGGGCTTACAAATACCAATAGGTTTGGGGCCTCAACACGGCTAGGAAAAATGAATTTTAAGTTCTGGGGCCTATACAGATATTTTGTGTGCATTCGGTCAAGCAAAATTATCTAACTGTTGCTGTTCCTAGCAAATTTCGTATATTTAATGTCAAAATATCGTTGGTTACAAATGGGTGTTCTCACACTTTCGAGTATCTTCAGTATGCAAATCAATTCAAGAGATACGAACAATTAATACTTTGTATGAGATGTTTCTTTAAATCAGCTTTATTTTAACATTTGACTAACTAGTATATTTACTCTGCCGTCATTTCTTTTGATAGTCTTGCGACTCCCCGTCATCTTCCTTCAATCACAACCTCGTTCTACGGGCGCCAGCGATCCCTGCAAGACTCACTCGCTTCAATCTAGTAGACTCCATCAATTCAATCTCCACGACAAAGGACTCCATCGGTCGACGTCTGCCTCCGGTCCGCCATCATTTTCGATCTCACACTTGAACTCATCTGTCCGGACCCAACCTACCCCGCTTGGATGCTCTGACACTTCATGGAATAACTCAAATTGATCTTGTCTAGTCAAATGGAACTTCATTTTTTTCACCAGATTGAACTATCTTGATGTTAATGATAACTTTTCCCTTCATCAACTCCTCCCCCCTGCTATTAAATACTTTGCTAGTCACGATTCCATTTATCTCCACATATCCTACACATGATTTGTTATATCAATAGTCAGGCGAGTTGGCCTTTGATGCCAAAAAAATGTATTATTATTATTAAGACTTGGTTTATTAATAAATATTTATCTTTCCAGCGAACTTTTATTATGTACGATTTTATATCTACGTGTCTATCTCTATATCTGAAATATTATGGATGTAATAAATATAGTTGCTATGTTTACATAAAAATTTAACAATGGGCAGGATTTTCGGAAAAGTTTATAAAATTAGTTTGTCAGTTTCCTGTCGTACTCTGTTGATTATCATGGGAGATCGAAAAACGTCAGTGCATGCGACTGGCGGTAGTTTTGCTATGTTTTTCGACGACTGGTTAAATAAAATTGGATTGATGTTTACTTTAAGCTCGCAAACTTGATTTAAATAATTGTTACCACCATCCGTACAATCATTGATTGTTTAAGTCAAATGCAACTTTGTAGTCTATAAAGACGACTATTGTGAAACGGCGACATACTTTTAGATGTTCAACAACATGTCCTAAGGTAAAATTATTATCTATGACGCCTCGTCCTTATCGAAATTTGGCTTGTTCTTCACTATTATGTGATTCACGTGAAGCGCTCAGACAACATAAAATAATCGCAGCATGGTCTAAATCGACATAAGTGCCAAAAAATGACGACAAACCTGGATGCAACCACGCCATCTATAATTAATTTCTATATGATTTATTTGAGTCTACCTTTCTCCAAGATGTGGAGGACGCCATGCGACGAAACGTCTAGCACTACGTCTGCGCAGCTATCCAACAGTCTCTCATTATTATCATTGCGTTGATTGCGACTTTTTGCATAAATTGTGGTAGATGTATTCGGAGGTGCCGCAAAAAGTCGGCTATTTGCAGGGATCATTCAATTAAACAACCTTCAGCTTGTTGCTAAGGGCAATACCGACGCCTTATTTGCTGACTTGAGAAAACTCTTTGAAACGAGATGTTCGAAGCGTTGATTAGGATGGCGCACCCATATCTGTAATGCACGTAGGATCCTGAATTCTAGTTTCATATATTCAACACAAATCGATTTATAATTTATCCAACGTGCGTGCAAGAGCTTCTTTTTGTCAAAGCTGTTTTAATATTCGCACATTAAATTTATCGATGTCGAAACTTTACCTATGTATAATGAATGGTAGTCTACTCAAACTATTTTCGATATTGGGTAATCAGATATCGGGCTCATTGATATGATCAACAACAACCATATTCATAGTATATAAAAGAGCTTTATATTGAGTAGAGGAAAGAGAAGGAAGGGAGAGAAATGGAGATGAAGGTGTCTGCAATAGCCTGATTTTGCTTATCCACCTGCATGACACAGCAGATAAGAAAACAGTTTTTGTACCGCGTGGTGGCCGATTCAGTATGTAATCATTATAGATTATATTGGAATGTTAAGGAATACTGAGTCGTTCATTCCTAATAGTGAGTTGTAGTTAGAACTTTTGTTCTCTTAGATAGCCTGTCAATCAAGGCTGATAAGCACCATCTACCTAGATGTTAGTGGCCAAAGTTTTCTTCGGCAGCCAAAACCTCTGCTTCGTCTGGCACTCTTGCTATCATCTCGTCACTACACATTTAACACTGAATGTTACTATGAAGCTAGGCCGAACTCGAGGCCTCACATGAAACTGAATGATGGCCGTGTCCCATTAGACCCGGTAAGTTTCATGCAACCATTCCCGGACTGACTAGCTTTTGCCCTTCGGTCGTCAGGCCGGAATTTTTAAAACTACGGGCCAATAGAATGTATAGACCTGTAAGAACTAGACCGCTTGTTTGCACTTGATTAATCAGCACGTTTAGTAAAAGTAACTAAATTTATTTGGTTATTTCTAGCTAGGTGGGTGTGATATTGTGAGAATATAGGAGATGCCATGTAAATGGTGACAGCTGAATTTAGCTTTTGACTTTTATTTAAATTGGTCTGGGATAATCGTTACCTTGTTTTAGTCAAGCGTTACAATTAAAAATTATGAGATAGTATTGCTAAATTGTGTCAGTGAATTTTTTAGTGTCATAGTTGAACGTTCTAGTGTTGAAATGTTTGAAATCTAGCAATTACTATATTTAAATTTTAATACTTATCAAAATAATTGACACAACAATGTAAGTTATATTATTCTAATTTTTTGTCCTTCTGCTTGTGAAGATCCTGTTGGAAGTGAAAATAATTGCCCTGACCCTTCATCAAATACAGAATGACCGTTCTTTTGTCAATCGAGTGACAAAGAACATAAATCTCGCTCGTAGATTGCGCAGTAACCGGAGTGCATCCGCGAGTTTCCCTCAGCCTGTCAGAAATAACTACCAAATCTTCAACTCCATAAAATTATGAGTTGGAGTAGCACATAATACGGCGCAAACTTTTGATGGCCAGATGGAAACAGTTCTTGGAAAAGTCTGATGCGTGTACGACAAACAACCCCTCTCACGAAAGGGCTGAATAAACCAATGACAAGTGATAGCTCAAAGTTCTAGAATTGCTGAAAATTTTTGGTTAACTGCAGACCAAACACTTGCTGTTTCATAATTCTTATTTGGACATTCAGTCATCCCATTACTAAGCAGTTTTATTTGTTAATACCACGTAACATGTTCAATAAAGTTTTTGTACGGTATATTTGGTATTCTGATTTTTCTGGATGATTTTATACAACATAATGATGTAGACTAAAACAAAAATAGATAATAACCTTTAGGCGAAGCAAGGCTCATTCTAACTTTTGACAAACTTTCAGCTAGAGAAAGTCCGACAGATTGGCGTCGAAAGGTTACTGGTGCCCAGTGTAGTTGATCGTTTCACGTTGTTGCGGAAATTTGTATTTTGACATAGTAACAGCGCCAGTGTGGATTGCAGTGTTGAACGCTCATATTGTTTGGAAACTTCTGTCACCGTATGCGCCTCTTTGGCATCCAACCTCATGATTCTCTGCGTACTAAACGTCATATTAACTTTAACACTGGGAACGTTCTTCTTAGTTATTCTATATATATATATATATATATATATATATATATATATATATATATATATATATATATAGTAAACAAATTAAACTACAGGTTAAGTAAAAATTCCCAGAATTCAAAAACATTACCAAATTTATGTTCAGAAAAGTTTGCTATGAGCATTTTAAATGTGTCCCTATAGACCAAAGATTGTTCGTCGCAGTCGCAAGCATTTGCGTGCATTATTTTTAAAACAGATCTGACGAACGAAACCCTCTATCCTAAATTGTTTGAAAGATTTCTCGATGACATTTTCAGAATTAAGATTTACGGGAATACGGTTTTTGAGAAATGTTTCGATTTAGCTGGTCAAAAGGAGAAATACAAGTTTTAATTGAAATGAATGAAAATGTGAATTATCACTCCTGAATGTAAAACTGAAGAACACTTGTCAAACTCATGAGGATTTTTTAACCATACGCATGGAATGAAAATATTCATTCGTAAAGAAGTTTTAAAAAATGTAATTGTAATACAGAGCAACTGAAACGACGAATGGTTATCGAATGAAGTTAACAGAGTGAACAATGAAAATGATCTTAGTTAGATTTGATTGGCAAATACATCAGGCAAAGCATGTACCTGAATTAATAAAAGAAAGCCTTATGGTATGGAAATTACTAGCTATATTTAAATCAAGGTTGCGATATTTGTATAAACACCAGTACCAATATATACATGTATTTTTCAGTATATTATAAGCATTGTATAATTAAATAAAGCAATTAATCCACTAGATCGGTTTCGTCATTACTGGGAACTCTACAGGTACTATCAAGAATTTTCTGCGGACAGGGTTCGAACATGGGCACGTCCGCAGTTGAATCTGTTAATCTAACCACTGAGCTACCTGCTGCACGCTGCACACAATTTTCAAGTAAAACTGACGAATGTTTTTTAGTTGGCCTTTTCTTAATGTGGAGTCTATATGGCATATTTTTAGGCCTAACGTGCCAAATACCATCCCTATCTGTCATAGATGGAGGAAATTAGTTTTGAACTAAACATTTATATAGTTAAACGAACATTGGTTGAGCGAGCGGTGGTAAAAATTATTTAAATCAAGTTTACGGTCTTGATTTAATCACCAGTCCCATTACATATGAAAATTTTTTCCGTATAATCTAAGCATTGTATAATGGAAGAAAGGCAAGTCATCCAGTAGACGGTTTTTGTTCTTATTTGGAATTCATCACGTACTGTCCAGAATGTGCTGCGTATAGGGCTCAAACCTGGGAAAGTCTTTATTTGAAACTGTTATTCTAACCACTAAGCCATCCTGCCGCACGCTAAAAATAATTAGCAGTTATATACAAATTTTTTGGTTAGCAATTCCTTTAGGCGAAGCATATGTGGATTCTCTTTAGACATAAATTTCCAACCAATGATTGTTAAGTTATATAATTTTTCAATTCAATACCACTTACCTAGGTAGCGTGGTGTCTGTATTTAATGACAGATTTGGGATGGTTACTTGGAACTTCAGGTCTAAAGAGAAGCCATATAGCCAACACCAAAATTAAAGGCTAACAAAGAAGCATGCGTTAGTATGCAAGTTAAAATTGTGTGTAGTGTGCGGCAGGGTGACTCAGTGGTTAGAGCAAGTTCCCAATATGGACGAAAGCAGTCTACTGGATGAATTTCCTTTTCTACATTATACAATTCTAAGATTATACTGACAAGTGTATGTATATAATGAGAACAGTGTTTATATGAATATCGTAATCTTTATTTAAATAATTGTTAGCATAGCCCGAGCAACCAATGTTTGTTTAATTATCAGCTATAAACAATATCAGAACGGTAAGGAAAATTACAACTCCTGCATACATCTGGAATATATGAGATACCTACTTTAGATGTGAAGTTTTTTGTATATGGTAGAACATATGTGTCCAATCAAGATATTTAGACTGGGATATAATTAAAATATGGACATTGTGTAGTGGTCAAATCTGTTGAATCACCACAGATTGCTCCATCATCTAATAACTGGTCAGTTTCATATTCTGCTTTCTATACTGCAGGCCCATTCCATTTACCAAATCTGTCTTGACCGACGGACCCAGTCACAATGAAAACGAATCAATAGTTAACGGCCTTTACTAATAGGATTTAGAGACGCTAAGACAGCAAAACATTGGTCACCTATATTGCCCACTTCAAAATTCGTTAGACAATAACTTAAGAACCAGTAATAAAATAATTAAAATATTAGTGTGTAAGCCAAAATTAACACAATACGTTCACATATGTCTACCGCAGTCTTTCTTTCTTTCTCTGAAAACCTATATTAACAACCAATAGAGATATCACTTAATGAAAGTACACACACACACGCACCATATATCCATAGTACAAAGTTTAAATATTAAAATCAAGCTACCATTTTACCGCTTATATCATGGGTGGTCAAAATAAAGTACAAAGTTGCATTAACATATTAGCTATCAAATATATAACTAAATCATTTCTTTGTTCGATCAATTAACAAGCGAAAATTATATACACACGTTTGTCTGGTTAATCTAAACTATATATAACGTAGGAAATAGAATTAAGCCAGTAAACCGATTACATTTTTATTGGGAATTCACCACTTATTGTTCAAAATTTGCCGCCGAGAAGGCTCGAGCCTGGGCGCGTCTGCTTTGTAATCCGTTACTCTAACAACTGAGCTATTGTGCCTCACGCTAAATACAATTAGCATTCACATACAAATTAATGTTTCTTGTTTAGTCTTTCCTTTATGTGGTGCCCATTTTGCAATAAACTACTCCTTATCAGTCACTAATGGACAGTCACAACTCTACCTGAAGTAGCGGTATTATATTGAACATTTATATTTACATTACGAACTTGATGTAAACAGCAGCACTATTAAATACACACAAATGTCAATATAAATTAGGCATTGTATAATGCAGAAAAGGAACTTCCTCAGGTAGACCAGTTTCGTTTATATTGGGAACTCTTCGTGTAATTCAACTATCTATCTTTCTTTCTATCTTTCTAGTTATATATCTATCCATCTATATATATATATATATATATATATATATATATATATATATATATATATATATACCTTTATGCCTGTCTCTATTGTTATGTATTTATGTATATCTATCTACACTTATGTTGCAGCCAACTGTATGTGTGCCAAACTTCTATAAAGTATTAAGCTCTTCAAATCGTGTTTACAATCAGATGTTGTGCCAAAACGATTCCTCAAGCAGTGCGGGAGAAATAACCAAAAACCGACGAATAAACTTATAAGACCACGTATTAGCATGTACGAAAAACGTGCAATTTACATTTGAAGGGATATACTACCGCCAGATCAATGGTGTATACCCCTCCTACCAGATGTATCACGCACAGCAGAAGGCAATCGCGACAACTGAATTGCATGGTAAATTCACCGTGCTTAAATGACCATGTAATAGCCATATATGACTACATGCACATTATTGGTTAACGGCAAGTTTTGCTTTTTTCTCATTGGTGCATCGTAAATCGAATTGAATTGAATTTATGTCGTCAATTTCTGGTGTCGTTACAATACGCATGAAAATTGATGAAACGAAAGGCGTTCAACTAAAACCAAGCAACTACATGTATTGCCGAGATGTCCAGAGGCGTCAGACTGTTGATCAGCCTGAGTCCGTCCCAACAGAGGCAGCCAACACTGTCAGGCAACAAGTCACAGGTGATGTCGTTCTCAGTCGCACCAGAGCTGGCAGCAGAACACTTCGTCGGAGTGCCTGTGCTCAATGTGGTCGCGTTTGCAGGGCCTGAAAAAAGGGAATTGGCCCACTGACGCACTGAATTAGGAATGGGAATAGTGTCCATATTAACATTGTTGTTTTAAATTACACAACATCAGTCATATTCCCGCATCAACTTACATACACACACACACACCTACATTGCAATCAAAATCTATCGGCACTGTTAATTACAACAGCTCCATGAAACTGGAGAAAGAATAAATCTTCTCCACTTACCGACATTTGGATACAGCGGACAACACGCCCTCCTGGCTAAGGTATGCTCCCGTTACTCAATTCTTGTTTAAATCATAAAATTCAGGTATAAAATTATTTCATACTAAGTTTGCGAACCATAATAAATAAATCTTTGTGTTATAGTTCATCGTATTTAAGAACATATGACTGCGTTTCTACTGCCTCTGAAAATTGATGTGTGTGCATAAATGTATGTAAACTAAGATGCATGTGTGTGTGCGTTAATTTATGTCATACAGAGCAACAATAACGTCATGGCACCAAGTGCTTATATATTATTGACATTGATGATCATTATTATTGTGATCTTGGTGATGAAAATGATACATATAAACAGGCAAACAAACATCAATAAAACATTTATGTCATACAGAGCAACAATAACGTCATGGCACCAAGTGCTTATATATTATTGACATTGATGATCATTATTATTGTGATCTTGGTGATGAAAATGATACATATAAACAGGCAAACAAACATCAATAAAACATTCGCACTGATGTACATGCGCAAGTAAAATAGTGCGTGCATACATGAAAATAACAAAAACATCTAGTTAAAGATCACTGGCTGCAGGACACCACCTGAAGCCAATTTAATCTTACCACAGTACACTGCCTGGACTCGAAATGCAAATGTTAACTTATAGTTTTAACTAGCATTTAACTTATATTTTATATCGTGATTAATTAGTTTGTTTTCATTTGTTTCATTCAAAATCAAATGGAATTTGAATAACGCTATGTCAATTCTTTTACCAAAACAAAAAGTTGGATATCTTTTGGAAATAAACGTAATTTTTTTTTATAAAACCTAATAAGTAGGAAAGTATATTAAATGAAAATAATTTGCCAATAAACTTTGATCTGCGTTTGCTATTAATGTCTGAATTGAATTTATAAATAACTCACACTCTCACTCTTCACAAAATGTAATTCTTTGATTATGATGAACGTTATTTCAATCTGTTCGTTAACAGTCCTCATTACTGAATTGAAGCCGTCCCAATCTACGTGATAACTGGGTGCTGAATGGTCCCGTCACACCGATTGCTCCACGCCATCAGTACTTACCATTGACAGTTTTGGATTATCCAATACTATGGACTGCGGTATAACCAGTAGTGGTTCGTTGAAGTTTGGACCGGCTGTCCATCGTGAAAATTTCTTCTGATGCTACTTATATTGGTGACGATAATTAGTCTTTTTCGCTGTCGCTGGTATACAATAATTCCACAGTTTCCTCATTAATCCTTCTAGATTTTGGATGTTAGCCGTGATGCAACTTCTATTCCGGTATGCTTAAGAGGAGAGGTCGAATATCCCTGTTCAACCAATTATATATTTAAGCCAAGTTTTCAAATTTGAGATAAGCAACAATCTGATTTTAATTAACACAAAGAGCAAAAAAGCGTTTCCAGTTAGTGTGTGCAAAGAACATATAATTTGTATTTATTCTGGCAATCTTTGGTTAAATTTAAGCCTCAGTCGTCATTTCATGCTAACGTTATAGGTGAATCTTCGATGGGTTTTACGTAAATAGATGAAAATCTGCCACTCGTACGCCGGTTTCATGGACGAGCCTATATTAATTAGCTAAACATAGTCTTGCCTTTATATTTTACTTTCTTTGTAGCAAGATTCAAACAGCATTCATAATTTGAATAAAATGACAATCAGCTCCGTAAAATAAAGTATGATAGCATTGATTTTATTGAACATTAGTTACATAAAGGTGGACTTGCATTTTATTGTGTTTGCATTATTTCGTAATAAATAGTTGTATGCCTACTGCTGCGTACATCGTTCGGTTCAGGTTATTGATTGATTAATAAATTTGCGTAAATCTTTAATTATTCACTGTTAAAATAATGAAACTTCCTGTAAGGAAAAATACAAAAAAATATTCGTTTCATTAAAATATGTTTAAAACATTGCGCAATTCCTAAATTTTTAAAATTTAAATTGCCATTTCATTTAAATGATAAAGGTAGATCTCTTAAACATGAACTTACTTTGAACATAATGTATACATTGATTAGGGATTTAGAAAAACGCAAATATGAACTAATTAAAGAGAAAACTAAAATAAGATCTATGTTACTTTCCTTCTTGCACGCGGATGATGGCGCACGTAATAGGGAGATAAAAAAGGTTTACATCAGGCATGATAGAAAGTTAGGAAATTTGGGTATCTATAGACAGACCACAGTTAGGACGTGACCTGTTGTAAATAATCGAGTGGTAAACCTCTCTAAAAAAATTTAATGAGAAACAGCTGGAAATGCTTAATCGTGGTCTGAATACAGCTATCTAAATTGAGAAATCACCAAAAAATGAGATAATTACTGAGGCTGTTAAAACAGCACAATTCCTCTCAGACAAGGATAAAGTTAGGTTTGAATTAGACGTAGCCGCAGCTGTGCTAACGTACGCAGAGGAAAAATATAAACCAAATTATGAAATAAAAAGTCTCAGGAAAGAGTTAATAGCAAACAGTGTGATATGTTTGAAAGCAGAGAAAGAAGGAGCGACGGTTCTGATGAGTCAAACTGACTATAATGATAAAATGTATGAACAACTAGACAATATAGAGGTATACACTAAAATTAATAAAGATCCTACGGATAAGCTACAAGGAGAAGTTAAATTATTCGTCAATAACATGATTGCTGAAGGAGAATTAGATCAAGCGCATGGTAGCGCTCTCATACAAAGAGATACAGTCGCTCCTAGAGTGTACGGTTTAGTAAAGATACATAAACCAGGCAACCCTTTGAGAGTTATTGTTAATGTCCAACACTCTCCAACATATAAAATGTCTAAGTTTCTATGTCATAGAATAAAGAAGTATTCGAACTTCTTAGACAATACTTTGATGAATTCATACCATTTGGTTGAGATTGTAGATAAATGTGAGCTTAATGAAAACGATAGATTGGCGAGTTTAGATGTGGTGTCAATGTACTCCAATATACCAGTACCTAAAGCACTAGACTATTTTCAGCGTTTCCTGGTTAATCATCCAGTAATATTGGAAGGAAGCAAAATTACACTAAGACACGTCATGGAGATGATGTATGTCCTACACTTATTTTAAATTTAGGAATGCATTTTATAAGCAGATTAGAGGTGTTCCAATGGGGCAACTACTATCGGTTCCAATAGCTAATATCTTCATGCATCACATGGAGAAGACTCTCTTAGATATAACGCCCCTAAATGCTAAATTGTATGTACAATATTTGGATGATATATAAGTTATTTGGAATCACGGGGAGGATCAACTGATAAATTTCTTAAGCATAGCAAATCAGGTGAGCGAGCTTAAATTTAAAATTGGAAATGAATCATGTGGCGAATTACCATTGCTGGATGTCAAGTTAATTAGAAATGGTACAAAGCTAGAACGGGATGTTTATAGGAAGGATACTTACTCAGGTATCCTTCTTAATTTCGATTCAAATCATCCATATAGAATGAAAATCGGTATCTTAAAATCGATGATAATAAGAAGCTTACGATTAACAGATAAAAAACATAGAGAGATTGAATTAGGTAGACTGCGAGAAATATTCAGTGCTAATGGGTATCCTCTGAAGTTAATTGAAGCAACTATAATGAGCGTTATAAGTAAATTTAATCATGACTGGAAGTACGTGAAGTCAGATAAATTAAAAGATGACCGAAGGGTAATGGTTATACCTGACTCTAAACTAAGTAGGAAAATCAAAATGATAGCAGCAAAATACAATATACGTACTATTTTAAAACAGACCCTTACCCTGGGTATTAAACTTCCCAACCAAAAGGAGAAAATAGAACCGTTAGACACATCAGGAGTATATGAAATTCCATGTAACGACTGTAACCTGATGTATGTGGGTGAAACCATGCGCCCAATTAAGGTTAGAAGAGGGGAACATAAAACCGCATGCAAGTATGCCCATGTTAATAGATCAGATCTTGCACGCCATACAGTAGAGACAGGACACACAATTAATTGAGATGGGTGCAGACGTATATCAATTTGTAGTCGTAACAGATCGACTAGACTGATTAGAGTATCCATCGAAATTAAATCGAGAAATGACATAATGAATGAAACAGCCGTAGAAAAATCACTAGGTCCTATTTGGAATATGATGGTAGAAAACGAAGATTGCACGAATCAGAAACTCGCTCAAATAAAAGAATAAGAACACTGGACTGTTATTAGCTTACAGAGGTGGAGAGTGAGTAATTCAATATCGCCTAATTTATTTTTGATTATCTTATTATTTCATCCTTGATTACTTGTTGTCTTATTTTATCCGTGATCTTATTTTCTGTTGTTAGTGTAGCACCTTTTAACAAACGTTTATGTTTGCATCTTTCTTTATCAGACAATTTCCAACTTCTTTTACGATCCCCCTTTTTATTTTATTTTAACTATCCACCTTAATAAAATACTTTTCCGTTTCTAACTTGATTTTGCTAACTCTAAATTATTTACTTTATTCACAGTATCTTGCCCCCTCCTCACCAGGATGCCACTCGTAATTACTTCAATTAAGATAGTACGTGTAAAAATAGGTCTGACGTGTGCGTTTAGGAAATAACAGTTATCATTTTAGTTTCATGTGAATTTCTGTTACACGTGCCGTTAATTACATGTAACAGATTATTTCTCAGTCTTAAGCAAACGCTCACACACACACATACACAAACACACAGATGTGGCATACGCTTATCTAGTGATTAGTCAGATGTTGCTAAATCGCTGTAATTTCACTGGGATGAGTGTACACGTGCAATAGTTGATTACTCCTCAATCAAAAACAAACGAGAATACATACACACAGGCATGGCGTACGCTTATCTAGTGAGTTGTCAGTAATTGTGACTAAAGCACTGTAATCTCATTTCGAAGCGTGTACACATGCAGACATATACACAAACCAATTTGACATACACTTTCCTAGCATTTTATGCTTAAGAGATCTAACAACAAGTATAAATGGGGCAGTTTAAATTAATATTTCCTGCGGACATATTGATTGCCAACTTATTATAATGAGCTTTCCATTGCAAAAGATAATCATATCCGGTTATCGAAATTTTGGTGAAAAAATCAGGAAGACAGCGGACGCAAACAAATCGGATCGCAACCCGATAATCAGGTAAAAGTATAGGTATCCTCACTCCTAAAATCTGATCTGTTTTGTGCTAGCATTGTTGTAATAAGGTAACGACCGCAATCATACTAACGGAGATCAAACAACAATGAATTTTTAATTTAAGCAGAATTACATATGCAGTTCTAACATTTTGTAGCCGTGCATAGGATTTACATGATTACAGTCGTCTGTTGCACAATATAAATTGATGCACAACTATTAACTATTTGTAGCTTTCGCTGTATTTGATATGTTATACAATAAAGCAATTATGGATTTCAGTGAACTTGAGGAAAATTATATAATTCAATCTTCCGATCAGGCAATAAATACCAACTACTTTGTAAAACAGCATATCTACCATCAGTCCCACGATATGATGTGACCCATGTCCAATTTGTGGTTAGTGCTTGTATTTATATAAGAATGAAAAAAAGCGACTTGTGGTGCTTTAATAAGAAATTACTTTGGGTAAATGGTACTAGCTATCCTTAAACTGTGGGCCGTCAAAACTCACGATGCAAGTATGTATTAGGTTATGCGAACCTATTAACAAATTAGTTCAGTTGTGACCAGAAGGATAAACCAAAGACTTCAATGCTAACTCACACTATACAATATATATACCGAGTCTGTAAAGGATACTAACACTAGGGATATTTTGTTAGTAACTGATAACCTTTTTTGAAATAGATGAGTACCGGGTACTAACACTATGGTTTCCGAGTCGGTACATGATACCAACCTGATGGATATAAATTTATGCTAAAGTTCACCCAAATTGAGAATTACAACAATTTCCTAACACCTGTTACTCAAGTTAAACCATACACTTGGAATGGTTAGATGGAATTTTGGGTCTAAACGAATGACATGGACTAACCAAGTTACATTAGTTAGCATATAATTGAAAATTGTGTGTAGTGTATTGTGCGACAGGGTGGCTCATTGGTTCGAGCACCGGATTCCAAAGCAGACGTGTCCAGATTCGAGCCCTGTCCGCGGCGAATTCTGGCCAGTACATGATGAATTCCCAATAAGGACGAAACCGATCTACTGGATGAATTGCCTTTTCTACACTATACAATTCCTAGTTTATACTGACATATGTGAGTAATTAATCGTTCAAGATAGTCACCTAGATTATAATAATTGTTGTCACCGCCCGCGCACCCAATGTTCGTATAATTATATAAGTGCTGCTGCATAGTTTTGAATAAAATACTACTATTTGTGGTCCTGCAGAAATCCAGAGCTTAATATATAGATAGACAGATGATCATATTCACTTTTTTTAAACCAATTTAATGGCTATGTCGTGCCGAATTCTGTGCCAATATTCCGGTGAACAAATGTTAACTTAATTGAATGATAATTATAAATGTTCTACAAATAACTAAATACGAAATATGAATTGTTGAATGACAGTTTCGTTTGAGCTAAAGAAAGTCCGAATAAATATATGCACAACATAACTATCAACCGATAAATTAGCTACAACTAAAGATCAATTGCCAATTCACTCTAAATCATTCATAGTCTTCACATTTTCATGTATTTGCGTTAGCATATATATTAGACGTACGAAGAAACAATTGATCAACAGAATCCAGCAACTTATACCGTAGTAATTGATTAAAAATGCTTAGCACCGTTAGAAAATCAGCTATCTCTGATTATATATTGGAAACTGGCATTGATGCATTTTGATCAATTTCTCAATTCTACATTGAGCTATTTATGTAAAGCAACAAGAACTCGGACTAGACATTCAAAGGCTTCACCAATATGATAATCTAATAAACTGACCACAAATCACAATAAACCCAACAATAATTCGCAAGCACCCAGGCATGCCCAACGAACACTAGGTCAATAAAACGTTTCGCGGATGATGATAGCAATTCCGTAAAACAAGTTTGCGAACATGAATTCCTATTGTATTTAACCAGTCGTCGAACAACACAGCTCTAGATTAGTCTTAACAAGCAATCGGTTGGATTGGCAACGAAGTGAAGAGAAAAACATCTATACAAACGGCATCACTAGCTTCGTTAACAGCAACAAAATTTTCATAACAATATTAGTCTTCATCACTGCAATCCACATACCCTGCGCTGTTACTTACTTTACTTTACTGCGGCTGACTCCTTTTGGAGGATAAGCCGGCTCCACATTTCATGGAGTTTCTTGGGAATTTGGTACAAGTGGTGTCCCCTCACCAGTCGTACCACCTGCGCTGTTACCAAGGTAACAAGCAACAGAACGAACAGTTGATTAAAACTGGAGGTATTTTTGCTATGTTTTTCGACAACTGGTTAAATACAATTGAATTGGTGTATAATTCAAGCTCGAAAAATTAATTTAAAGTATTGTTACCACCAGCCGCTCAAGCATTATTTGTTTGGTTGGATGAAACTCAATCCATCACTACTAGAATGCCCAAATCTCAGACATCACTTTGGAATATAAAGAAAATGACTCCTACACACAGATACACACACCCACAGTCACATACGCATATACGCTTAAAAATCAGACAAAACCAGAAATAGAAAAAAACGAAAAATCTGTCTATTTGTCACTCGCCTAATTTCAATCTAAAAAAACAGATTATGTACTGATGGGTAAGTTCTAGTATAATCTTGTTCTTAGACGTTACACAGGATTCATATGTCTGCAGCAAATTCTGGCCAGTGCGTGATGAGTTCCCAATAAGGACGAAACCGGTCTACTGGATGACTTGCCTTTTCTATACTATTTATTTTTATTACGTTGTCGTACCTATCAACACTTAATTATCATTAACACTTGTATTCTTTCGTCGATTAAATTATTTCATTTATAGTCTAAACAAATGTCGGTTTCTCGAATTGAGCAGCTTCTAGGTCTATTACTGACACACTGTTGCATTATATATTACCATAGTCGTAGAGGTGCTGTATCATTTAAAACATATGTGCCGATCTTTTATGAGTTTCATATTTAGGTAACAGTCGTTCATGCCTACACTAGACTTTGTGCTTTGAAAAACCAGTGAAATTTACATAGATAGCTTAACTGTCTGACACCACAGAATTTCCTAAGTTAAACAGGATTGTTAAAGATCTTAATTATCATTTAATAAATATAAACAGGTTTATCGGTTCATAGTGGCTTTATGTCTTATTGTCGTGAATAAGTATATCTCGTCAGGCAATCCATATGCATTTGATTGAGAGCAACTTGTTTTCACTAATATATATATATATATATATATATATATATATATATATATATATATATATGAGATTTAACATTTGATACTGCGTAATTTATAACCGATTAGTTCAAATATGACTAGGATATACAAAAGTTAGTTTGAACGAAAGGTATGATTTCATTTACACATTATTTCGTGTTAACTAGCGACTCAACGGAAGGAGCCGGTATTACGCTCTATACCCACTATATATTTTGGTGAGGAATGTAGGACAATTGAACGATTCGATCTCATTTACGAATTTGTAAACATGCATGCGTGAAGTTAATTTAATATAAAGTCTTCGACAGTGCGACTTCAAATCAAACTCGTTATATCTAACATATAATGAGACTGAAAAGGGTGCAAACATAGTAGTCTTAGATATATCGAGCTTGTGAAGTTTACCAACACGATCGTATTTAAAGTATCGTGCATATACCAGATATCAACACAATGGCTTTCGAGATAGGCCAAATTTCAAAAAAGTTAAGATTTATAACCAATTTTTAACACCGGTTACTTCAGTCTCGATCACTATTAGCTACAATATGTATAGTGAGTTGGCTTTTAGGTCGCATGGCCGAATCTAACTCCACTATTCCTTGAATACATGTTCGTAAAGGCGATTGTAACATCCATCTGTCCCACATTATTTGATCAAATACATAGTGAGTAAAGAACGAAGTACCTGCTCCTACTGATGAGACGGCAGTAAGTGAGAAACGCTTGATTATATGGAATTATACCGTTCGTGCATGCTAACTTTAGTATGTCTTTCGTAAAGACCATCCCCTCCTCAACGTGGTACGACGGTGTCAACCATGTTTCGATGATCGATCGTACATGGGCTAACGGGGCTATGGCGGTGGTGTCACCAGGGCGTGGTGGATTTCCGACCGGCAATCGGATCTCCTATAAATACCACATGAGCCCGACGACGGCACCATGACTCGGCGTGTGTTCCCCGCCACAAAAGGGTTCAACAGCCACAGGATTACATGGACTCCTGGACAGTACCCCGTACTTCCGAATGGCGAATGAGCTCTCAACAGCCACCGGCAACCATGCAACTTACTGCTGCCTTGCAGACTGCGCTTGGATGTGCAAAGGCTAGAGGTGCGTCCTCGATCAAAAAGCCGAGTGATGAGGGGACACCACTTACTTAATCAATTTCAGTTGCTTAATTTTGCTGTACCAAATGTATACTGGTATATAAAGATAAATATATATATATATATATCCTTGACTTCAATTTTGAATTCAATTTCTTCGAATGCCATTTTTTTGGAAAATTCCAGTCAGAAATTCCAGCGTTTGGCTGAAGAAGTCCTTCAGAATTGTCCATTTGCGAGGGTTAATATAGAATAGAATATCTTTATTTGGATTCAAACTACACATGTTCCATCAAATAATAATATTGTAAAATGTGCAATATATATATAAATATGAAATTCGTCTCATGTAGATAAGTAAATCTCACTAGTTGTACTGTACAATATATCAACTTCAGGAAGTTTTTCTGTAAAGAGTGATAGATTTTTCATCAAAAATAGGAAAAATTAAGGTATAATTCAAGTGTAGCATTATGCAAAACAATGAGAACCATGACTAGCATTTGATTGCATGTATTGTTGACTAACATGATGATATAATGCATAACATTTCAATTTTAATAAGACAAATCTTGGAGATAAAAGTCCCAAGACGTTATGCTGCTGATAACAATTGTCCTTGTCTTTTATTCAACCATGAGAAAGTATTATCATATTCAAAATTAAAAATATCAGCAGGATTGTAGACTATCTAGTTCAGTAGATAAAAATTTAAAAGACATCTTAGATGGAGGCGTTTCTCTAAGCTCCTATGGCAATTGATTGTAAATTTTGTAAATTTTCTAAAAAGAGAATAACTTGCTCGCAAAATTCCTCACCAAAGGAGAAGATATTGCCAAATATCCAGATTTAGTTCCAACTTCATGGCTCTTTCTTATTGGATTCATATAGGCACCAGTCCACTGGTTCAAATGGAAAACTTTTATGCATTAGCACATCCTCCGAAACCATAAAGTTTGTAGTGATACAAACTGTAATCTAGTGGCGTATATGGTGCAGGAGATAGGACTAATTTGTTTCACAAATTTTCTTTGTACAGCTTCTATCTAATTGGACAAACCCTTTTTTAATAGATTCCAGTCGATCGTGTGAGGAACGCTGCAAGCATTTGGACATGGATATAGTAAGACCGATTGGGTTTTATACCTGAAAGCTTCATGATCGAGAAAAACGGTATGATACTTTTGGAAAAGTGCTTGTTGTGTATGCTGCAGTGCTACATTTTGAGCATTATTTAGCCGGTCATCTGTTCAAATTATTCACTGATCCCAAGCCGTCGATAAGCATACTTGGTGAAACCGCAAGGCTTAATTACTCACGCAGGGTAAATACGAAGATGACCGGATTAGCAGAGTTCGCTTTTACTCATATTCCTGGTAAAGAGAATGTGGTAGCAGGTGTACTTAGCACACCGAATGAAGCAGATGTTGAGCTGATATACGTCAAGGTCCATTGAAAAATCTAGATGATTTACCAAACAATTTAGTTAATCAAATCGAGGAAGCCCAAGGATTGGATCCCTTCACGTTAATTTTGTCGAAGAGACCTGGATACGTTTGCAAGCTCCTGATTGACAAGTGGTTGTTTAGCGAAACGTCCAGAGATCAACCACGACCATATGGAATTACGCGCGAAAATTATCCAACAATTACACGATCTGTGATATCCTTCCATAAATGCCACCACTCGATTTGTTAACGATAGATACGTATAGCCGCATATGTCTAAAGACATATGGGTAAGAGTAAAAGCCTGTGCCTATTGTCAAACTTGTAAGGTGTGGAGACATACCGAACCGAGATACAGAATATTGGATACCAACTGGATGGTTCAGACATGTACACATAGACATTGTCGAGATGCCTGAAGTCATCGGTGAGAGATTTTTGCTACCAATGGTAGATCGTTTTAGTCGCCAATTAGAAGTAGCGATTTTGAATGATATGACGGCGCAAGAAGTCTTGTTCATGTTCCTACATAATTGGTTATCCCGTTATGGTTTTCCGGAAAGAGTCACTAGTGATTGCGGTAGTCAATTTGTGTCAGATCTTTTTGTAAGATCTTTCATTAACATGGGAATAAATGTATTGCATACTAGCGCATACAACCAACGTGCGATTGGGATGGTAAAAAGGTTGCATCGTGAACTGAAAGCTGTGTTAAGGTGAACTAGTGGAACAAGCTGGTTACACGATATTCCTATAGTATTACTTGCCATGCGCAACAGATTTAGGGCACAATTAGGAACTTCAACAGCAGAGTTGGTATATGGAGAACCATTGAGGTTGCCTGGAGATCTTTTAATATAAAATCCGAGTAGTCTTAATTGGGCTTCTAGCTAAGTATATTGGTTTGTAGAGATAAGATGTGTCGTTTAGCTCCGACAAAGACTAGAAAAGTAAAAGCCAAATGCTATGTGTCATCTGATCTAAGATCGGTTTCGCATGTGTATGCATTCTCCAGTTTATCTGGATTGAGGATAAGACTGAATTACTAGATGAGTTGAATGACCATCTTTCCAATCTGATGCGTGCATCCGATCACGCAGACACAAAATTCAAAGCAGAAATTTTCACAAGATGCGTTGTTGACCGCATCGACTTCAAGTTTACGGTACACCTACTATTGAAATGTGCGTTATTTGAGTTCGGTATTCTGTAACTGTTCTGGCGTGACATTCTTTAGCAAGCTGTATTTATCGTTTTCTACATTTTGATGTATACAATTCATTATTTTACAAAAAAAACAGTCAAACACTCCGTGAGCAATGCTGCGTAAAATGTACGCAGTCCTTCGTCTATTACTTGATTAAATAAGTATATATAGTTGTGATTAACATGGAGACTAATCAAACGTTTTAGGACACTGATAGCATGGTTCAGGGAGTTGCAGGTATGAGCTTATTAGACGTGGAAGGAAAAACTGTCGCATCAGACTCCTATAGACATATTAAAATTAAGAAAGACGGCGTCTTTAAGATTCTCATTAATTCTAGAAATCAAATTTGGTTGAATTAAACTGTTTTTTATGACGCTACTTTAAGTAGTATAATATGTTTCATAATAATCCAATTAAAAGATTTTACAATTTATTACATTAAGCACAGAAACAACTATTGAAAAGGCATAAAGGTACTCAAAATATTCATAAAATAAATCAAAGATTTTTCAAGATGCGAAAGAGAAGCTTTGTAGAAATGGCGTGAAATTTTGCATGCTAGTTTTGTAATGAATCTGTTGATTGGATTTAAATTTAATTTTCGAACGTAAAATAATCCGTGGTTCTCACTCGTCGACACGCGCTCTCATGCTCTCTCGGTCAAGTGAAAATTCATCAAAACGTGAATTTTGTCCGCGCTTCTCTATGTTGTGTTTATACTTAGATCGTATCAAAGTAATTCGGAAACTTTGTAACTCATAATCTGAAAGTTTATAAAAATTAAATGGCTTTTACACAAAATACAAGCTTGTATTGTCAAATTCTTTATATAAATTTGATTTACTAGCTAAATAATTCGCTTAAATATAAAGTTGCGTTGGTATTTGTGTATTATACTACAAATGGGAAACAACGCAAATGCATCAGCAAATGCACGCATTCCAACATTCACACAATCCCAGTAAATAGGTTAGTATATAGATCATGTACAAATTTAGTTTTTTTAGCTCCGCAGAAAGGATGTTCAAATTGATAACTATTGTGGTTTGCAACATAGATAAATGCCGTGAGTCAAATTTACTGCTGCTTTTCGACCTACCATGCCCATCATGAGAGCGAGATGGAAACATCTTTAAAGAGGAATAAATCGCTCTGTATTTTTAAGAAAAGCAATAGAGTATGTGTGGTATTCGGGCATTGTAATATCGCAAACGTAGTATTTTACCGAATATAGTGATTGCAAAATATATATACAATCAGAATCAGAATTTTTTTAGCTTTTCAAATATATATTTAATTAATAAAATTAAACAATCAGTGATTGTGCGGGTAGTGATAACAATCGTTGAGTCATGTTTGCATAGGTTGGGAGAACCTCAATTTGATTTCATCAATTCAGTCACACAAATAATGAAAACTAAAGAAAGGTGAAGGTTCTGTTGTCACCATCCGAGCCCGACAGCCAAATGATTTACGAGATTTTAACCACGAGTTATATATAACTTAAGCTAAAGCATATCTCAGAGCACACCTATAATAGTCTTTCATACAGTTTACTTGACCTAAAAGTTCGGCAGCAAAATGTATATACAGACAAATTGAAAAAAATGGATGCAAATTTTTCAAAATGTATTCAAATCACCCTAGAACAATCATTGATTGCATGGGTATCGATAAAATTTATTTGAATAAAGTTTGCAAAATTGGGACAAACACCAATGCACCAAGTCTCATAACTTGTCAAAATTATTGTCAATCTCAAGTGCGGATGCATTTAGATTTCTCATGTTCAGTTTCAGAGCACGATGCAACAAGATCGCCACTAAGCTCGATTCGATGCCATATCGCGCAGGGTTTCTAACCAAGGTATATAATGCGCACGTGGACCCTCCAGACAAACGAGTGGTTCTTATATTACCCAATTTGTTTGTAAGTGACTTTAACCGTTTTTACCATTAAAAATCTGCCAACCTTGCTTCTTACGCGAATCTGACGATAGATGAGAGAACAAAGCTGCACTAAGCATCAGAATTGAGGGAATACGCAAAACCCGACCGAGTCAACAATGATATTGATATGGCCGCCTATGTTTTCCTAACGAGGAGTACTTTTTAGCAAATCGAAGAACACGTCCACGGATGTCTACTTTAGTAACAAAAATGTGCTATGCTTTTCAAATAACGATGATCGAATGCTTGTAAGCGTATAAAATCATTAACTCTAAAGCTCCATGTCTCACTAGCGTATATTGAAATAGCGCGTACGGATAAACTTGAACCAAGACCTTTAAGGCACAGTGAAATACTCGCGTTTTGCCATATTTGATGAAGGTTTGAGAAAGGAACTCTAGCTTTCATGATTCTCATAATAATTTTTGGGATATTGATTATTAGGACGATGAGGATGATGATGATGTTGTTAAAGATAATGGTGATTATGTTGATAAGGATGCTGATAATAATGATGGTGTTGATGATGGTTATGTTAACGGGGATGAAGATATTGATGATAATGTTAGTTATATTGATAAATTGACGGTAGTTTTGCTTGCGCGATAGGGATTATTCTTACTTCTAGCTGAAAAACTTGATTTAAATGCTTGTTTTCATCACCCACACCATCTACTAAAAATGCACTAAAGTTTAACAAATTGCAAGATGTAAATTCGAATGTCTTGTTTTCAACTGGTCTCGTCACATTTTGTCAAACCTAAGCGTGAGAGCATGATGTTGTAAAGAGTATCTGATCAACGTTCACAATTAATCTGTTTTTCCTCACACTACTTACTAACAATGTAACTTTCTTTGTCAGGAGTAATTCCACGAGAAAGCATTCTACTAGTGAGCGCCTTCCTAGTGATGCTTCATTGCATGCCTTTGTTTTATGAAGTCAACTGCTCTATAAAGGACTGTCTTGTTCCACTATTGTTCAATGCGTGTCCATTGGATCTCCTTGGTCATCAATTGCTATGCCTCGAAGTCACGGCTGAATATCCTAGCTGACCAATGCCCTCAGACTTAATATATCCACTAATCACTCTGATGCACAAAAGTCCAGGTTTCCACCTCATACCCTGACTGCTAATGCGGACTCCAAATCAAACATTGAGATAAACAATGTATGTAAACTTGATCCCGCTGCAAAAATTGAGCAGCCTAGTTCTTGATCGAGCTCCGGACACCTAATCTGTAATTGCTCTATTCTCCAAACTTGACATCGGCCTTCTAATTGGTAGCGACAACAAACCTTCCCCCGCGTCGCAGTGTCTGCCGAACAGTTCAATACCTGTACAGTTGTCGTCCAGTAGTTTAATCTTTCAAATTACGCAACCCCGACAAAGTTGGAATAAATGACGTGAATTCGCTGCTTATCAACTCGAGATCCATCAACATTGTCAACACATACTCGCACCATGTTGCCTTTTCAATATGCACACTTGCTCCATCCCACGTACCTTACCTTTTCTCATATTATATCTTTACAGCAATTCACATAAACTGAATGTTCAAATTTGTATGGTATGTCCATACGATGAAAGATCTAAACATTTTAAGATCGTTACTGAAATTTATTTTCACGCAAACACATAATGACACTGATAATTCTTTAACCCTCTTAACCACAATTGCAATTTTATCGACAATCCATAGTTGATTATCGAATGTGGGGCAATCAATTTACACCACATCTGATCGAACTTTGCTAACATCTGCACCCGTGTCTATTAAGAATTTTAATGCACTTAGTCTGTCCGCTACGACGAACTTATTGTTGCTATAGCCAGCAACCTCTTCAAAATTACCATTCAGCCGAAATCTAACAGATTTACGGACTGAATTGTTGCGCATTTATTCCGTCGAAGCTTGCGAACATAACTTTTATGATTTTAGGATGCCTCCAATATGCACTAATTGGAACCTAGCATGCGCAACACCCTATGGCCCCTACTAGCTGCGAATCAACTGGTTGCTGGCAACTTCCATAATGCCATAGGACGAATACTTTCTTACTATCGGGGACCACCCTATCGTGGAATCATGCATGCTTCGCCATGACGCTTACCAAACTTGGCATATTTACGATGCCAAATGCACCACCCGCGTGGTCCTTGAACAACCTCATGCGATTCACCTCCTCGAAATTTGAAGGCATGCCTTTGATACCAAGAATTTTCCCTACATCTGTTGAAAATTTCCATCTTGGGTATCAACTCACTTCCCGTCGGAGGGTACTTATATAATTCTCTTAGGTCAAGAGTCTTTCTGACATATGTCTGAGATGCTTCTCAAGGCGCGAATCTGCTGTTACTGTATACAACTTAAGTTCGTCCTGGTGATACATTTTATCCAACCCTTAAAGTTTTTTTAGTCACTCTAGTTCCAATGTATCATAAACATCTAGGATGGCCCCTCGTGTGGCAGGCAATATTGCCACAAAAATATTATTGACAAATTCTTGAGAAATATCAAGCCCGATTGATTTCGCAACTAGTCTGTCGTGAAATTCCGATGGAAGTTGATTTCCCATTTTTCCTCGCCTGATAAATCAGTCCTGTGCTATATTCCCTCGAGTTGATATCGTCCATGTGGCTCTTCCGGGTACAGTCACCATAAGAAAAATCCACAAGCCCGAATCAAAGATTTCTGTAGGGTTGGTTATTCTTTATGGATTTAAAAATTTTGCAACGTCGATCCAATTAGAACGGTTGTCTGGTCTGAACATGAAAAGCTTTACATTTCTATTCTTGGAATCGCGGCTAACGCAATCATCTAGAGTAAGTCTTTTCGCCTAAAGTATCCAAGCATGAACGCCATCTTTTGTAGAACGCCTTTGGTCACTACCATTAGTTATCCTCTGAGATACAAGGCTCAAATAATACATAAATACGGTGTGATCACCTAAATTGGAATAATTAAAACCCCCAGAAATATCTCCTAAAGTGCAATTCTAAAGACCTACTATTAATTGCTCTGTATCATGAACACTTTCATAGTTGGCCATATTGTTATGACAATAAGTGTGCTAGTATGTATTAGGTGTTGCGAACCCAGTAAGAAATTAGTTCAGTTGCGACCAGAAGGATAAACCGAAGGCAGTATGAACGGAAAGTGTAATATCATGCACATTCGTTTCGTGCTTACTGGCGACTCATCAGTAGGAGCCGGTATTACGCCCTTTAACCACTATATATTTGGTAGAAGACTGTGGAATAATAGGACGGTACAATCTCCTAGACGAATGTGTAAACCTGCAATAGTGAAGCTAACATCATATAAAGTCTACGACAATGCGACTTCAACGCTAACTTACACTATATAATATATATACCGAGTCTGTAAAGGATACTAACACTATGGCTATTGTGTTAGTAACCGATACCAACATTATTGTTCCGAAAAGGTACATGATACTAACACTATGGTTTCCAAGTCGGTACATGGTAGCAATATGATGGATATCAATTTACAAACTCGGTATATATATTATATAGAATTAAATTGGCTGTGCTTTCCTTAAAAAATGCTCCAAAATTTGTCCTTTTCATCCTCTCAAAAATGACACGAGCTTGGTTTTTTCTTGACTTCTATATATCGTCTCTGATAATTGTTCATTAGCGACAAACTACTCGGCAGGTTACCTTATCTTGTCTTTAAATCAAGTTTGCGAGCTTGAAGTAAACACCAATCCCATTGTATTTAACCAGTCGCCGAACAACATTACAAAACTACCGCCAGCTGCAACGCACTGACGCGTTTCGACTTTCCTTGATCATCATCAGAGTACGACAGCAATTTAACTATCGAGGATAAAACCACATTGAATATATATGGAAATCAAATTTAGATATGCGGCTCTCACCTCTAGCAGTCTCGCACACATTAAACTTGACAGGAAATGTCGGCTGCACAATTTCTATGCAGTCACGAACATTAACTGTTTGTAGCTTTCGCCACATATAAATATAAAGGCAATACAATTTAACAATAATTGTTTGCGCGGGTGGTGGTAACAATTCTTTAAATCAAGTTTGCGAGCTTGAAGTAAACACCAATCCCGTTGTATTTAACCAGTCGTCGAACAACATAACAATACTACCGCCAGCCGCAACGCACTGACGCCTTTCGACTTTCCTTGATCATCATCAGAGTACGACGGCAAACTGACTATCGAGGATCAAACCGCATTGAATATATATAGAAATCAAATTTGATTTAAAGATTACCTTATCGTCGATCTTTTATTCAAAGCAGATTTAACTATATTTCATAGATTTTTAATTAAAACGGAACTAACCAAAGTAGCTGGTACGACTATTTTAATTAAATAAATTACAATCAGACTAGTTATCAAATGACCAACCAATGATTAAGGATTCACAAAATGAATTCGCCATTTATTCACAATAAGCATACTCTCATTAATTCATTGGATTTTACTTTATTTAGTACTAATAGCAATATTCAAAGCCAATGCATATTGTTTGGAATATATATATATATATATATATATATATATATATATATATATATATATATATATATATCAAAATACATGTTGACTATTAATGGCAGGAATTTATTATGTATTTTATGCTAGTTTAAACAACAAATTGTATAAGGTAGCAGAGGCAAATTATTCGGTAGTTCAGTTTCGTTCTTTTTGATATTACGTTAAGTAATTTCCTATATTTTCCGTAGGACATTTGATTCGGAGCTTGGAACTATTTGGCATACCTAAATACCTGAAGATCTAACTAGATCTCACGATCTTTCACAAGGCAACAGCCACCATCTCATTTTCGGAAGTTACATTTAATTTGAGTCTAATAAGAGAATATTGATTATACAAGATATCGGTATAGAATAAAAACGTATTTCAGGTTGCAATGGCAATTCAACAGAAAGCGATTTCGTACTTATTTGGAATTAATAAATTACTGTTCATAATTTCGCGCAAAGAGGGTTTGAACCAGACACGTTTTCTTAGGTGTTCGAGACTCTTACAATTGTGTAACCATTGCCTCACGCTACACGTATTATGTTATAAACCAGATCATGTTTCAGTTAGACTTTCCTTCGGGAGAGTACTTGGAGAGTTCCCAATAGGAAACAAATCGATTTTTCTGGATGATTTTATACAACATAATGATGTAGACTAAAACAAAAATAGATAATAACCTTTAGGCGAAGCAAGGCTCATTCTAACTTTTGACAACCTTTCAGCTAGAGAAAGTCTGACAGATTGGCGTCGAAAGGTAACTGGTACCCAGTGTAGTTGATCGTTTAAACTTGTTGCGCAAATTTGTATTTTGCACATGGTAACAGCGCCAGTGTGGATTGCAGTGTTGGACGCTCATATTGTTTGGAAACTTCTGTCACCGTATGCGCGTCTTTGGCATCCAACCTCATGATTCTCTGCGTACTAAACGTCATATTAACTTTAACACTGGGAACGTTCTTAGTTATTCTCTCTCTCTCTCTCTCTCTCTCTCTATATATATATATATATATATATATATATATATATATATATACATAGTAAACAAATTAAACTACAGGTTAAGTAAAAATTCCCAGAATTCAAAAACATTACCAAATTTATGTTCAGAAAAGTTTGCTATGAGCATTTTAAATGTGTCCCTATAGACCAAAGATTGTTCGTCGCAGTCGCAAGCATTTGCGTGCATTATTTTTAAAACAGATCTGACGAACGAAACCCTCTATCCTAAATTGTTTGAAAGATTTCTCGATGACATTTTCAGAATTAAGATTTACGGGAATACGGTTTTTGAGAAATGTTTCGATTTAGCTGGTCAAAAGGAGAAATACAAGTTTTAATTGAAATGAATGAAAATGTGAATTATCACTCCTGAATGTAAAACTGAAGAACACTTGTCAAACTCATGAGGATTTTTTAACCATACGCATGAAATGAAAATATTCATTCATAAAGAAGTTTTAAAATAGTGTAATTGTAATATAGAGATATTGTAACAGAGCAACTGATACGACGAATGGTTATCGAATGAAGTTAACAGAGTGAACCATGAAAATGATGTTAGTTAGATTTGATTGGCAAATACATCATGCGAAGCATGAAACTGAATTAATAAAAGAAAGCCTTATGGCATGGAAATTACTAGCTATATTTAAATCAAGGTTGCGATATTTGTATAAACACCAGTACCAATATATACATGTATTTTTCAGTATATTATAAGCATTATATAATTAAATAAAGCGATTAATCCACTAGACCGGTTTCGTCATTACTGGGAACTCTACAGGTACTATCAAGAATTTTCTGCGGACAGGGTTCGAACATGGGCACGTCCGCAGTTGAATCTGTTAATCTAACCACTGAGCTACCTGCTGCACACAATTTTCAAGTAAAACTGACGAATGTTTTTTAGTTAGCCTTTCCTTAATGTGGAGTCTATATGGCATATTTTTAGGCCTAACGTGCCAAATACCATCCCTATCTGTCATAGATGGAGGAAATTAGTTTTGAACTAAGCATTTATATAGTTAAACGAACATTGGTTCAGCGAGCGGTGGTAAAAATTATTTAAATCAAGTTTACGGTCTTGATTTAATCACCAGTCCCATTACATATGAAAATTTTTTCCGTATAATCTAAGCATTGTATAATGGAAGAAAGGCAAGTCATCCAGTAGACGGTTTTTGCTCTTATTTGGAATTCATCACGTACTGTCCAGAATGTGCTGCGTATAGGGCTCAAACCTGGGAAAGTCTTTATTTGAAACTGTTATTCTCACCACTAAGCCATCCTGCCGCACGCTAAAAATAATTAGCAGTTATATACAAATTTTTTTGGTTAGCAATTCCTTTAGGCGAAGCATATGTGGATTCTCTTTAGACATAAATTTCCAACCAATGATTGTTAAGTTATATAATTTTTCAATTCAATACCACTTACCTAGGTAGCGTGGTGTCTGTATTTAATGACAGATTTGGGATGGTTACTTGGAACTTCAGGTCTAAAGAGAAGCCATATAGCCAACACCAAAATTAAAGGCTAACAAAGAAGCATGCGTTAGTATGCAAGTTAAAATTGTGTGTAGTGTGCGGCAGGGTGACTCAGTGGTTAGAGCAAGTTCCCAATATGGACGAAAGCAGTCTACTGGATGAATTTCCTTTTCTACATTATACAATTCTAAGATTATACTGACAAGTGTATGTATATAATGAGAACAGTGTTTATATGAATATCGTAATCTTTATTTAAATAATTGTTAGCATAGCCCGAGCAACCAATGTTTGTTTAATTATCAGCTATAAACAATATCAGAACGGTAAGGAAAATTACAACTCCTGCATACATCTGGAATATATGAGATACCTACTTTAGATTTGAAGTTTTTTGTATATGGTAGAACATATGTGTCCAATCAAGATATATAGACTGGGATATAATTAAAATATGGACATATTCAGAGATTCAATATACTAAGACACTCACAGGAGACAAGTAATAACGTACTCTTGGGAGGCTGCAGACTCATTGCGAACGCAATAGATTAACTGAGTATCAACTGAAATGAAATCTGGAATGAATTTCATCTAAAATTAGGACCATTGTGTAGTGGTCAAATCTGTTGAATCACCACAGATTGCTCCATCATCTAATAACTGGTCAGTTTCATATTCTGCATTCTATACTGCAGGCCCATTCCATTTACCAAATCTGTCTTGACCGACGGACCCAGTCACAATGAAAAAGAATCAAAAGTTAACGGCCTTTACTAATAGGATTTAGAGACGCTAAGACAGCAAAACATTGGTCACCTATGTTGCCCACTTCAAAATTCGTTAGACAACTTAAGAACCAGCAATAAAATAATTAAAATATTAGTGTGTAAGCCAAAATTAACACAATACGTTCACATATGTCTACCGCAGTCTTTCTTTCTTTCTCTGAAAACCTATATTAACAACCAATAGAGATATCACTTAATGAAAGTACACACACACACACACGCACCATATATCCATAGTACAAAGTTTAAATATTAAAATCAAGCTACCATTTTACCGCTTATATCATGGGTGGTCAAAATAAAGTACAAAGTTGCATTAACATATTAGCTATCAAATATATAACTAAATCATTTCTTTGTTCGATCAATTAACAAGCGAAAAAATTATACAAATACAAAAGTTAAGAAGTAAACAATTATACGTTTGGCGTTAAAATAAAGCCGATAAATTTTGCATGAATTTAATCGAACAGTCTGTCACACAGTTAGCTAAGCATTTGAACTGTTATACGCCGATTTATCCCGACAGTCAATCTGTCTAGCTGCACTTCTGCTCCTTATTCGTTAATATTGTCTTTTTCTCACAAATAAGACATACAAACATAGCAAAATTATGAAATATGCAAATGGCATAATAAATAATCACATTGAGTCTACATGTCTCAAATTTTGGTAGACTTCCAAAATAACAGAGCCAATTGTACATAACAATGGACCAATTCCTAGTTGTAATTCCAAAAATCATCTTATAATAATCATATCAAATTACTTAATCTAACATATAGGCCACAGATTATACTCCGAAATAAATGAAGAATTAACCTCATTTTTAGACAAGCCAAAAATACACGGCGTTCACTTTTAAAATCTATTCCGACCCATCAGGCAATGTTTGGTTCTAGCATATAACCAATTAAATTTTGAAGTCTGATAAAACTGACAAAGCACAAGCTTCCATCGGCAGACGCGCATCCTCAAGTGGATTATACAGCGACAACTTAAAACAAGCAAATTTATGTCCTCTTTCTATTAAAATCACGGCTTAATCTCTTATTCATTTACACAAAACAATATAGACTTTAGATTCTGATATTGTTTGTGGCGGAGAACTAATATATATGCAATATTTTATTAGTTATTGCGTAACGGGTAACAAATTAATTGAAATATGACTAGAAGCATAAATCAAAGACAGCATGAACAGAACGTATAATCTCATGTACATTCGTTTCATGCTTACTGGCGACTCATCAGTGGGAGCCGGTGATACGCACTTTACCCACTATATATTTGGCCGACGGATGTTGGAAAAAAGGACGGTAAAATCTCCTATACGAATTTGTAAACCTGCAGTAGGGAATCTAACTTCATATAAAATCTTCGACAATGTGACGTCAAAGCCAACTCGCTATATATGCTACATATACCGAGTCTGTAAAGGATACTAACACTATGGCTATTGTGTTAGTACCAGGTACTAACACTATGGTTTCCAAAAAGCTACATTACCGAGTCGGTACATGATACCAACAAAATGGATTTCAAAGTATGCTAAATTTCACCAAAATTGAGATTTACAACTATTTCTGGGCACCCTTCATTCCATCAAATCCATACTGTTTGGCCTTGAACGATATCAGTTACCACATTTCGCGGTAATCATGACATCATTCGATTTAATATAAAAAAGTTCGATAGTGTTTGTGACGGAGAATTAATATATATCCAATTGTATATGAGGTTTTGACACCTAGTAAAATATTAGTTTAAACATGACTAGAATAATAAACTAAGGCAGCACTAACGGAACGTATAATCTCGCTTTTTGATATTTATCTAATTTAAATTCGCTTGCCTTACGATAATGAAAAAGCACTGATGTAATCACTCATGTCCTACGTGTTCTGAAGTTATTTAATAGAATATTCCATCACTTCGAATTGAATTCTCTTTAATATAGACCTCCGATAAAATCACGCCTAAAAGGTCACTTAATTAGGATCAAACGATTACTGAAACTTTCTTCTTTTCGACTTGTGTTGTTACATACTCGGAATCCAATTGCGTTTTAATCAAATCACAAATCTTACTTGTGCCAATAATATTGCTACTAAGTGAACCATACATTTAGTCTGGTTATGACACGTTTTACATCATTCTATTTCGGATTTTCATGGATAAAACGTTAAAGAATTCAAGGATTGATGATAAACAATTTGTTAATTGTCTCTACATTAGAGGAGAATTTAACAATAATGGATTGCTCGGATGGTGATAACAATTATTTAAATCAAGTTTGCGAGCTTGAAGTAAACACTGGTTAAATACAATGGGATTGGTGTTTACTTCAAGCTCGCAAACATGAATTAAAGTATTAGAGAAGAATATTAATTATGTCACATCACAGTATACGCTGAAAGCCCACGGAAACAATTTATCCTTAATTAATGAGCATGTATCAGGCAAGAACAAACACGAAAATAATTCTTTCAATAAAAATCTCCAGTATACCTTCGCAGAAGATAAATTGCCACATTTCATCAAAACTTTACAGCCTAACTATCAGATTAGAGGCACTTTAAGACTTCAGGAAAATTGCGATAAAGAGGCCACTAACAGTAAGCTTAAACACGGGAACGGGAGAGACCTTTAATCATCACCTTGAATTTCTAAGTGTTAAGCTTTACCTTGAAGAAGTTAATATTTAAAATGACAAAACCATCTCATGTGGAGTCACCCTATTACCCAGTAGCCTTCAATAGCTATCACGAACAATTTAACTACTCCCTACTTCATGAAATTAATTTCTACTTCCATTGGAAAAAAGACAAAACACTTTTGCCAATTGCAAACTTGCATATCATACTTAATAATGCGTAGAAATTTACAAACAAATAGAAATTAGTTAAACTAAATTTGGTTGCGAGAACCGTGATAGCAATTCTTTAAATCAAGGTTGCGAACTTTCTGTACAAACCCGTTTCTTTATATACACACGTTTGTCTGGTTAATCTAAACTATATATAACGTAGGAAATAGAATTAAGCCAGTAAACCGATTACATTTTTATTGGGAATTCACCACTTATTGTTCAAAATTTGCCGCCGAGAAGGCTCGAGCCTGGGCGCGTCTGCTTTGTAATCCGTTACTCTAACAACTGAGCTATTGTGCCTCACGCTAAATACAATTAGCATTCACATACAAATTAATGTTTCTTGTTTAGTCTTTCCTTTATGTGGTGCCCATTTTGCAATAAACTACTCCTTATCAGTCACTAATGGACAGTCACAACTCTACCTGAAGTAGCGGTATTATATTGAACATTTATATTTACATTACGAACTTGATGTAAACAGCAGCACTATTAAATACACACAAATGTCAATATAAATTAGGCATTGTATAATGCAGAAAAGGAACTTCCTCAGGTAGACCAGTTTCGTTTATATTGGGAACTCTTCGTGTAATTCAACTATCTATCTTTCTTTCTATCTTTCTAGTTATATATCTATCCATCTATATATATATATATATATATATATATATATATATATATATATATATATATATACCTTTATGCCTGTCTCTATTGTTATGTATTTATGTATATCTATCTACACTTATGTTGCAGCCAACTGTATGTGTGCCAAACTTCTATAAAGTATTAAGCTCTTCAAATCGTGTTTACAATCAGATGTTGTGCCAAAACGATTCCTCAAGCAGTGCGGGAGAAATAACCAAAAACCGACGAATAAACTTATAAGACCACGTATTAGCATGTACGAAAAACGTGCAATTTACATTTGAAGGGATATACTACCGCCAGATCAATGGTGTATACCCCTCCTACCAGATGTATCACGCACAGCAGAAGGCAATCGCGACAACTGAATTGCATGGTAAATTCACCGTGCTTAAATGACCATGTAATAGCCATATATGACTACATGCACATTATTGGTTAACGGCAAGTTTCGCTTTTTTCTCATTGGTGCATCGTAAATCGAATTGAATTGAATTTATGTCGTCAATTTCTGGTGTCGTTACAATACGCATGAAAATTGATGAAACGAAAGGCGTTCAACTAAAACCAAGCAACTACATGTATTGCCGAGATGTCCAGAGGCGTCAGACTGTTGATCAGCCTGAGTCCGTCCCAACAGAGGCAGCCAACACTGTCAGGCAACAAGTCACAGGTGATGTCGTTCTCAGTCGCACCAGAGCTGGCAGCAGAACACTTCGTCGGAGTGCCTGTGCTCAATGTGGTCGCGTTTGCAGGGCCTGAAAAAAGGGAATTGGCCCACTGACGCACTGAATTAGGAATGGGAATAGTGTCCATATTAACATTGTTGTTTTAAATTACACAACATCAGTCATATTCCCGCATCAACTTACATACACACACACACACACCTACATTGCAATCAAAATCTATCGGCACTGTTAATTACAACAGCTCCATGAAACTGGAGAAAGAATAAATCTTCTCCACTTACCGACATTTGGATACAGCGGACAACACGCCCTCCTGGCTAAGGTATGCTCCCGTTACTCAATTCTTGTTTAAATCATGATAAAATTCAGGTATAAAATTATTTCATACTAAGTTTGCGAACCATAATAAATAAATCTTTGTGTTATAGTTCATCGTATTTAAGAACATATGACTGCGTTTCTACTGCCTCTGAAAATTGATGTGTGTGCATATATTTATGTAAACTAAGATGCATGTGTGTGTGCGTTAATTTATGTCAGACAGAGCAACAATAACGTCATGGCACCAAGTGCTTATATATTATTGACATTGATGATCATTATTATTGTGATCTTGGTGATGAAAATGATACATATAAACAGGCAAACAAACATCAATAAAACATTCGCACTGATGTACATGCGCAAGCAAAATAGTGCGTGCATACATGAAAATAACAAAAACATCTAGTTAAAGATCACTGGCTGCAGGACACCACCTGAAGCCAATTTAATCTTACCACAGTACACTGCTTGGACTCGCAATGCAAATGTTAACTTATAGTTTTAACTAAAATTTAACTTTTATTTTATATCGTGATTAATTAGTTTGTTTTCATTTGTTTCATTCAAAATCAAATGGAATTTGAACAACGCTATGTCAATTCTTTTACCAAAACAAAAAGTTGGATATCTTTTGGAAATAAACGTAATTTTTTTATAAAAACTAATAAGTAGGAAAGTATATTAAATGAAAATAATTTGCCAATAAACTTTGATCTGCGTTTGCTATTAATGTCTGAATTGAATTTATAAATAACTCACACTCTCACTCTTCACAAAATGTAATTCTTTGATTATTCTTTATAAAATGAACGTTATTTCAATCTGTTCGTTAACAGTCCTCATTACCGAATTGAAGCCGTCCCAATCTACGTGATAACTGGGTGCTGAATGGTCCCGTCACACCGAGAGCTCCACGCCATCAGTACTTACCATTGACAGTTTTGGATTATCCAATACTACTGACTGCGGTATAACCAGTAGTGGTTCGTTGAAGTTTGGACCGGCTGTCCATCGTGAAAATTTCTTCTGATGCTACTTATATTGGTGACGATAATTAGTCTTTTTCGCTGTCGCTGGTATACAATAATTCCACCGTTTCCTCATTAATCCTTCTAGATTCTGGATGTTAGCCGTGATGCAACTTCTATTCCGGTATGCTTAAGAGGAGAGGTCGAATATCCCTGTTCAACCAATTATATATTTAAGCCAAGTTTTCAAATTTGAGATAAGCAACAATCTGATTTTAATTAACACAAAGAGCAAAAAAGCGTTTCCAGTTAGTGTGTGCAAAGAACATATAATTTGTATTTATTCTGGCAATCTTTGGTTAAATTTAAGCCTCAGTCGTCATTTCATGCTAACGTTATAGGTGAATCTTCGATGGGTTTTACGTAAATGAATGAAAATCTGCCACTCGTACGCCGGTTTCTTGGACGAGCCTATATTAATTAGCTAAACATAGTCTTGCCTTTATATTTTACTTTCTTTGTAGCAAGATTCAAACAGCATTCATAATTTGAATAAAATGACAATCAGCTCCGTAAAATAAAGTATGATAGCATTGATTTTATTGAACATTAGTTACATAAAGGTGGACTTGCATTTTATTGTGTTTGCATTATTTCGTAATAAATAGTTGTATGCCTACTGCTGCGTACATCGTTCGGTTCAGGTTATTGATTGATTAATAAATTTGCGTAAATCTTTAATTATTCACTGTTAAAATAATGAAACTTCCTGTAAGGAAAAATACAACAAAATATTCGTTTCATTAAAATATGTTTAAAACATTGCGTAATTCCTAAATTTTTAAAATTTAAATTGCCATTTCATTTAAATGATAAAGGTAGATTTCTTAAACATGAACTTACTTTGAACATAATGTATACATTGATTAGCGATTTAGAAAAACGCAAATATGAACTAATTAGAGAGAAAACTAAAATAAGATCTATGTTACTTTCCTTCTTGCACGCGGATGACTTTAAATGTATAGAGGATTTTACTGATGGCGCACGTAATAGGGAGATAAAAAAGGTTTACATCAGACATGATAGAAAGTTAGGAAATTTGGGTATCTATAGACAGACCACAGTTAGGACGTGACCTGTTGTAAATAATCGAGTGGTAAACCTCTCTAAAAAAATTTAATGAGAAACAGCTGGAAATGCTTAATCGTGGTCTGAATACAGCTATCTAAATTGAGAAATCACCAAAAAATGATATAATTACTGAAGCTGTTAAAACAGCACAATTCCTTTTAGACAAGGATAAAGTTAGGTTTAAATTAGACGTAGCCGCAGCTGTGCTAACGTACGCAGATGAAAAATATAAACCAAATTATGAAATAAAAAGTCTCAGGAAAGAGTTAATAGCAAACAGTGTGATATGTTTGAAAGCAGACAAAGGAGGAGCGACGGTTCTGATGAGTCAAACTGACTATAATGATAAAATGTATGAACAACTAGACAATATAGAGGTATACACTAAAATTAATAAAGATCCTACGGATAAGCTACAAGGAGAAGTTAAATTATTCGTCAATAACATGATTGCTGAAGGAGAATTAGATCAAGCGCATGGAAACGCTCTCATACAAAGAGATACAGTCGCTCCTAGAGTGTACGGTTTAGCAAAGATACATAAACCAGGCAACCCTTTGAGAGTTATTGTTAATGTTCAACACTCTCCAACATATAAAATGTCTAAGTTTCTATGTCATAGAATAAAGAAGTATTCGTACTTCTTAGACAATACTTTGATGAATTCATACCATTTGGTTGAGATTGTAGATAAATGTGAGCTTAATGAAAACGATAGATTGGCGAGTTTAGATGTGGTGTCAATGTACTCCAATATACCAGTACCTAAAGCACTAGACTATTTTCAGCGTTTCCTGGTTAATCATCCAGTAATATTGGAAGGAAGCAAAATGACACTAAGACACGTCATGGAGATGATGTACGTATGTATGTCCTCCACTTATTTTAAATTTAGGAATGCATTTTATAAGCAGATTAGAGGTGTTCCAATGGGGCAACCACTATCGGTTCCAATAGCTAATATCTTCATGCATCACATGGAGAAGACTCTCTTAGATATAGCGCCCCTAAATGCTAAATTGTATGTACAATATTTGGATGATATATTAGTTATTTGGAATCACGGGGAGGATCAACTGATAAATTTCTTAAACATAGCAAATCAGGTGAGCGAGCTTAAATTTAAAATTGAAAATGAATCATGTGGCGAATTACCATTGCTGGATGTCAAGTTAATTAGAAATGGTACAAAGCTAGAACGGGATGTTTATAGGAAGGATACTTACTCAGGTATCCTTCTTAATTTCGATTCAAATCATCCATATAGAATGAAAATCGGTATCTTAAAATCGATGATAATAAGAAGCTTAAGATTAACAGATAATAAACATAGAGAGATTGAATTAGGGAGACTGCGAGAAATATTCAGTGCTAATGGGTATCCTCTAAAGTTAATTGAAGCAACTATAATGAGCGTTATAAGTAAATTTAATCATGACTGGAAGTACGTGAAGTCAAATGAAGCAAAAGATGACCGGAGGGTAATGGTTATACCTGACTCTAAACTAAGTAGGAAAATCAAAATGGTAGCATCAAAATACAATATACGTAATATTTTAAAACAGACCCTTACCCTAGGTATTAAACTTCCTAACCAAAAAGAGAAAATAGAACAATTAGACACGTCAGGAGTATATGAAATTCCATGTAACGACTGTAACCTGATGTATGTGGTTGAAACCATGCGCCCAATTGAGGTTAGAAGAGGGGAATATAAAACCGCATGCAAGTATGCCCATGTTAATAGATCAGATCTTACACGCCATACAGTAGAGACAGGACACACAATTAATTGAGATGGGTGCAGACGTATATCAATTTGTAGCCGTAACAGATCGACTAGACTGATTAGAGTATCCATCGAAATTAAATCGAGAAATGACATAATGAATGAAACAGCCGTAGAAAAACTCTAAATTATTAACTTTATTTACAGTATCTTGCCCCCTCCTCACCAGTATGCCACTCGTAATTACTTCAATTAAGATAGTACGTGTAAAAATAGGTCTGACGTGTGCGTTTAGGAAATAACAGTTATCATTTTAGTTTCATGTGAATTTCTGTTACACGTGCCGTTAATTACATGTAACAGATTATTTCTCAGTCTTAAGCAAACGCTCACACACACACATACACAAACACACAGATGTGGCATACGCTTATCTAGTGATTAGTCAGATGTTGCTAAATCGCTGTAATTTCACTGGGATGAGTGTACACGTGCAATAGTTGATTACTCCTCAATCAAAAACAAACGAGAATACATACACACAGGCATGGCGTACGCTTATCTAGTGAGTTGTCAGTAATTGTGACTAAAGCACTGTAATCTCATTTCGAAGCGTGTACACATGCAGACATATACACAAACCAATTTGACATACACTTTCCTCACTCCTAAAATCTGATCTGTTTTGTGCTAGTATTGTCGTAATAAGATAACGACCGCAATCATACTAACGGAGATCAAACAATAATGAATTTTTAATTTAAGCAGAATTACATATGTAGTTCTAACATTTTGTAGCCGTGCATAGGATTTACATGATTACAGTCGTCTGTTGCACAATATAAATTGATGCACAACTATTAACTATTTGTAGCTTTCGCTGTATTTGATATGTTATACAATAAAGCAATTATGGATTTCAGTGAACTTGAGGAAAATAATATAATTTAATCTTCCGATAGGCAATAAATACCAACTATTTTGTAAAACAGCATATCTACCATCAGTCCCACGATATGATGTGACCCATGTCCAATTTGTGGTTAGTGCTTGCATTTATATAAGAATGAAAAAAAAACGACTTGTGGTGCTTTAATAAGAAATTACTTTGGGTAAATGGTACTAGCTATCCTTAAGCTGTGGGCCGTCAAAACTCACGATGCAAGTATGTATTAGGTTATGCGAACCTATTAACAAATTAGTTCAGTTGTGACCAGAAGGATAAACCAAAGACAGCATGAACGGAAAGTATAATCTCATGCACATTCGTTTCTTGCTTACTGGCGACTCATCAGTAGGAGCCGGTATTACGCCATGTAACCACTATATATTTGGTAGATGAATGTGGAATAATAGGGCGGTACAATCTCCTAGACGAATGTGTAAACCAGTAATAGTGAAGCTAACATAATCTAAAGTCAACGACAATGCGACTTCAATGCTAACTCACACTATATAATATATATACCGAGTCTGTAAAGGATACTAACACTAGGGAAATTGTGTTAGTAACTGATAACCTTTTTTGAAATCGATGACTACCGGATACTAACACAATGGGTTCCGAGTCGGTACATGATACCAACCTGATGCATATAAATTTATGCTAAAGTTCACCCAAATTGAGAATTACAACAATTTCGGAACACCTGTTACTCCAGTTAAACCATACACTCTGGCCTTCATCGATATCAGTTATCACATTTCGCGGTAAGCATGACATCATTCAATTTAATATATTACAGTTAAATACTGTTTTTTGCCAAGAACTAATATATATGCAAGTATGTATTAGGTTTTGCCAAACTAGTAACAAATTATTTCAGTTGTGACCAGAAGGATAAACCAAAGACAGCATGAACGGAAAGTATAATCTCATGCACATTCGTTTCGTGCTTACTGGCGACTCATCAGTAGGAGCCGGTATTACGCCCTTAAAACACTATATATTTGGTAGAAAAATGTGAAATAATGAACGGTACAATCACCAAGACGAATGTGTAAACCTGTAATAGTCAAGCTAACAAAATCTAAAGTCGGTGACAATGCGACTTCAATGCTAACTCACACTATATAATATATATACCGAGTCTGTAAAGGATACTAAAACTATGGCTGTGTTAGTAACTGATACCACTTTTTGAAATCGATGAGTACCGGATACTAACACTATGGTTTCCGCGTCGGTACATGATACCAAACTGATGGATATAAATTTATGCTAATGTTCACCCAAATTGAGAATTACAACTATTTCCTAACACCTGTTACTCAAAATATTACAGTTAAATACTGTTTGTTGCGAAGAGCTAATATATATGGAAGTACGTATTAGGTTTTGCGAAACTAGTAACAAATTAGTTCAGTTGTGACCAGAAGGATAAACCAAAGGCAGCATGAACGGAAAGTATAATCTCATACACATTCGTTTCGTGCTTACTGGCGACTCATCAGTAGGAGCCGGTATTACGCCCTTTAACCACTATATAGTTGGTAGAAGAATGTGAAATAATAGGACGGTACCATCTCCTAGACGAATGTGTAAACCTGTAATAATGAAGCTAACATAATCTAAAGTCAAAGACAATGCGACTTCAATGCTAACTCACACTATATAATATATATACGGAGTCTGTAAAGGATATTAACACTATGGCTATTGTGTTAGTAACTGATAGCTTTTTTGAAATCGATGAGTACCGGATACTAACATTATGGATTCCCAGTCGGTACATGATACCAAACTGATGGATATAAATTTATGCTTAAGTTCACCCAAATTGAGAATTACAACAATATCCGAACACCTGTTACTTCAGTTAAACCATACACTCTGGCCTTCATCGATATCAGTTATCACTTTTCGCGGTAAGCATGACATCATTCAATTCAATATATTACAGTTAAATACTGTTTGTTGCGAAGAACTTTTATATATGCAAGTATGTATTAGGTTTTGCGAACCTAGTAACAAATTAGTTTAGTTGTGACCAGAGGGATAAACCAAAGGCAGCATGAACGGAAAGTATAATCTCATGCACATTCGTTTCGTGCTTACTGGCGACTCATCAGTAGGAGCCGGTATTACGCCTTTTAACCACTATGTATTTGGTAGAAGAATGTGGAAAAATAGGACGGAACAATCTCCTAGACGAATGTGTATACCTTTAATAGTGAATCTAACATAATCTAAAGTCAACGACAATGCAAACTTCAATGCTAACTCACACTATACAATATATATACCGAGTCTGTAAAGGATACTAACACTATGGCTGTGTTAGTAACTGATACCATTTTTTGAAATCGATGACTACCGGATACTAACACAATGGTTTCCGAGTCGGTACATGATACCAACCTGATGGATATAAATTTATGCTAAAGTTCACCCAAATTGAGAATTACAACAATTTCCTAACACCTGTTACTCCAGTTAAACCAAATACTCTGGCCTACATCGAAATCAGTTATCACATTTCGCGTTATGCAAGTATGTATTAGGTTTTGCGAAACTAGTAACAAATTAGTTCAGTTGTGACCAGAAGGATAAACCAAAGAGAGCAAGAACGGAAAGTATAATCTCATGCACATTCGTTTCGTGCTTACTGGCGACTCATCAGTAGGAGACCGGTATTACGTCCTTTAACCACTATATATTTGGTAGAAGAATGTGGAATAATAGAGCGGCACAATCTCCTAGACGAATGTGTAAACCAGTAATAGTGAAGCTAACATAATCTAAAGTCAACGACAATGCGTTTTCAATGCTAACTCACACTATATAATATATATACCGAGTCTGTAAAGGATACTAACACTAGGGCTATTGTTTTAGTAACTGATAACCTTTTTTGAAATAGATGAGTACCGGGTACTAACACTATGGTTTCCCAGTCGGTACATGATACCAACCTGATGGATATAAATTTATGCTTAAGTTCACCCAAATTGAGAATTGCAACAATTTCTGAACACCTGTTACTCCATTTAAACCATACACTCTGGCCTTCATCGATATCAGTTATCACATTTCGCGGTAAGCATGACATCATTCAATTCAATACATTACAGTTAAATACTGTTTGTTGCGAAGAGCTAATATATATGCAAGTATGTATTAGGTTTTGCGAACCTAGTAATAAATTAGTTCAGTTGTGACCAGAAGGATAAACCAAAGGCAGCATGAACGGAAACTATAATCTCATGCACATTCGTTTCGTGCTTACTGGCGACTCATCAGTAGGAGCCGGTATTACGCCCTTTAACCACTATATATTGGGTAGAAGAATGTGGAATAATATGACGGTACAATCTCCTAGGCGAATGTGTATACCTTTAATAGTGAAGCTAACATAATCTAAAGTCAACGACAATACGACTTCAATGCTAACTCACACTATATAATATATATACGGAGTCTATAAAGGATATTAACACTATGGCTATTGTGTTAGTAACTGATACCTTATTTTGAAATCGATGAGTACCGGAAACTAACACTATGGTTTCCCAGTCGGTACATGATACCAAACTGATGGATATAAATTTATGCTTAAGTTCACCCAAATTGAGAATTACAACAATATCCGAACACCTTTACTTCAGTTAAACCATACACTCTGGCATTCATCGATATCAGTTATCACTTTTCGCGGTAAGCATGACATTATTCAATTCAATATATTACAGATAAATACTGTTTGTTGCGAAGAACTATTATATATGCAAGTATGTATTAGGTTTTGCGAACGTAGTAACTAATTAGTTCAGTTGTGACCAAAAGGATAAACCAAAGGCAGCATGAACAGAAAGTCTAATCTCATGCCAGTAAGGACGAAACGAATGTGCATGAGATTATACTTTCCGTTCATGCTGCCTTTGGTTTATCCTTCTGGTCACAACTGAACTAATTTGTTACTAGGTTCGCAAAACCTAATACATACTGGCATATATATTAGTTCTTCGCAACAAACAGTATTTAACTGTAATATATTGAATTTAATGATGTCATGCTTATCGCGAAATGTGATAACTGATATCGATGAAGGCCAGAGTGTATGGTTTAACTGGAGTAACAGGTGTTCGGAAATTGTTGTAATTCTCATTTTGGGTGAACATTAGCATAAATTTATATCCATCAGGTTGGTATCATGTACCGACTCGGAAACCATAGTGTTAGTATCCGGTATTCATCGATTTCAAAAAAGGTATCAGTTACTAACACAATAGCAATAGTGTTTATATCCTTTATAGACTCCGTATATGTATTATATAGTGTGAGTTAGCATTGAAGTCGAATTGTCGTTGACTTTAGATTATGTTAGCTTCTCTATTAAAGATATACACATTCGTCTAGGAGATTGTACCGTCCTGTTTTTCCACATTCTTATACCAAATATATAGTGGTTAAAGGGCGTAATACCGGCTCCTACTGATGAGTCGCCAGTAAGCACGAAACGAATGTGCATGAGATTATACTTTCCGTTCATGCTGCTTTTGGTTTATCCCTCTGGTCACAACTGAACTAATTTGTTACTAGGTTCGCAAAACCTAATACATACTTGCATATATATTAGTTCTTCGCAAAAAACAGTATTTAACTGTAATATATTGAATTGAATGATGTCATGCTTATCGCGAAATGTGATAACTGATATCGATGAAGGCCAGAGTGTATGGTTTAACTGGAGTAACAGGTGATCGGAAATTGTTGTAATTTTCAATTTGGGTGAACTTTAGCATAAATTTATGTCCAGCAGGTTGGTATCATGTACCGACTCGGAAAACATAGTGTTAGTATCCGGTACTCATCGATTTCAAAAAAGGTATCAGTTACTAACACAATGGCCATAGTGTTAGTATCCTTTACAGACTCCGTATGTATATTATATAGTGTGAGTTAGCATTGAAGTCGTATTGTCGTTGACTTTAGATTATGTTAGCTTCACTATTACAGGTTTACACATTCGTCTAGGAGATTATACCGTCCTATTTTTCCACATTCTTCTACCGAATATATAGTGGTTAAAGGGCGTAATACCGGCTCCTACTGATGAGTCGCCAGTAAGCACGAAACGAATGTGCATGAGATTATACTTTCCGTTCATGCTGCCTTTGGTTTATCCCTCTGGTCACAACTAAACTAATTTGTTACTAGGTTCGCAAAACCTAATACATACTTGCATATATAAAAGTTCTTCGCAACAAACAGTATTTAACTGTAATATATTGAATTGAATGATGTCATGCTTACCGCGAAAAGTGATAACTGATATCGATGAAGGCCAGAGTGTATGGTTTAACTGAAGTAACAGGTGTTCGGATATTGTTGTAATTCTCATTTTGGGTGAACTTAAGCATAAATTTATATCCATCAGTTTGGTATCATGTACCGACTGGGAAACCATAGTGTCAGTATCCGGTACTCATCGATTTCAAAAAAGGTATCAGTTACTAACATAATAGCCATAGTGTTAGTATCCTTTACAGACTCCGTATATATATTATATAGTGTGAGTTAGTATTGAAGTCGTATTGTCGTTGACTTCAGATTATGTTAGCTTCACTATTACAGGTTTACACATTCGTCTAGGAGATTGTACTGTCCTATTATTCCACATTCTTCTACCAAATATATAGTGGTTAAAGGGTGTAATACCGGCTCCTACTGATGAGTCGCCAGTAAGCACGAAACGAATGTGCATGAGATTATACTTCCCGTTCATGCTGCTTTTGGTTTATCCTTCTGGTCACAACTGAACTAATTTGTTACTAGGTTCGCAATACCTAATACAAACCTGTTACTCAATTTAAACCATACACTTGGAATGGTTAGATGGAATTTTGGGTCTAAATGAATGACATGGACTAACCAAGTTACATTAGTTAGCATATAACTGAAAATTGTGTGTAGAGTATTGTGCGACAGGGTGGCTCATTGGTTCGAGCACCGGATTCCAAAGCAGACGTGTCCAGATTCGAGCCCTGTCCGCGGCAAATTCTGGCCGGTACATGATGAGTTCCCAATAAGGACGAAACCGATCTACTGGATGAATTGCCTTTTCTACACTATACAATTCCTAGCTTATACTGGCATATGTGAGTAATTAATCGTTCAAGATAGTAACCTTGATTATAATAATTGTTGTCACCGCCCGCGCACCCAATGTTCGTATAATTATATAAGTGCTGCTGCATAGTTTTGAATAAAATACTACTATTTATGGTCCTGCAGACATCCAGAGCTTAATATATAGATAGACAGATGATCATATTCACTTTTTTTAAACCAATTTAATGGCTATGTCGTGCCGAATTCTGTGCCAATATTCCGGAGAACAAATGTTAACTTAATTGAATGATAATTATAAATGTTCTTCAAATAACTAAATACGAAATATGAATTGTTGAATGACAGTTTCGTTTGAGCTAAAGAAAGTCCGAATAAATATATGCACAACATAACTATCAACGGATAAATTAGCTACAACTAAAGATCAATTGCCAATTCACTCTAAATCATTCATAGTCTTCACATTTTCATGTATTTGCGTTAGCATATATATCAGACGTACGAAGAAACAATTGATCAACAGAATCCAGCAACTTATACCATAGTAATTGATTAAAAATGCTTAGCACCGTCAGAAAATCAGCCATCTCTGATTATATATTGGAAACTGACATTGATGCATTTTGATCAATTTCTCAATTCTACATTGAGCTATTTATGTAAAGCAACAAGAACTCGGACTAGACATTCAAAGGCTTCACCAATATGATAATCTAATAAACTGACCACAAATCACAATAAACCCAACAATAATTCGCAAGCACCCAGGCATGCCCAACGAACACTAGGTCAATAAAACGTTTCGCGGATGATGATAGCAATTCCGTAAAACAAGTTTGCGAACATGAATTCCTATTTTATTTAACCAGTCGTCGAACAACACAGCTCTAGATTAGTCTTAACAAGAAATCGGTTGGATTGGCAACGAAGTGAAGAGAAAAACATCTATACAAACGGCATCACTAGCTTCGTTAACAGCAACAAAATTTTCATAACAATATTAGTCTTCATCACTGCAATCCACATACCCTGCGCTGTTACTTACTTTACTTTACTGCGGCTGACTCCTTTTGGAGGATAAGCCGGCTCCACATTTCATGGAGTTTCTTGGGAATTTGGTACAAGTGGTGTCCCCTCACCACTCGTACCACCTGCGCTGTTACCAAGGTAACAAGCAACAGAACGAACAGTTGATTAAAACTGGAGGTATTTTTGCTATGTTTTTCGACAACTGGTTAAATACAATTGAATTGGTGTATAATTCAAGCTCGTAAAATTAATTTAAAGTATTGTTACCACCAGACGCTCAAGCATTATTTGTTTGGTTGGATGAAACTCAATCCATCACTACTAGAATGCCCAAATCTCAGACATCACTTTGGAATATAAAGAAAATGACTCCTAGACACAGATACATACACCCACAGTCACATACGCATATACGCTTAAAAATCAGACAAAACCAGAAATAGAAAAAAACGAAAAATCTGTCTATTTGTCACTCGCCTAATTTAAATCTAAAAAAACAGATTATGTACTGATGGGTAAGTTCTAGTATAATCTTGTTCTTAGACGTTACACAGGATTCATATGTCTGCAGCAAATTCTGGCCAGTGCGTGATGAGTTCCCAATAAGGACGAAACCGGTCTACTGGATGACTTGCCTTTTCTATACTATACAATTGTCAGTTTAAACTGATATTTGTAAGTAATTAATGGGTCAGGTGCTTATATCAAGATCGCAAACTTCATTATAGTAAACAACGAATATTATCTGCACACAAGGAGCAACAAAGCGTTTCCAGGTTGTGTGTGCAAAGAACATATAATTTGTTTTTTTATTCTGGCAATTTTAGGGTAAATTTAAACCTGTCGTCATTTCATGCTAACGTTATAGGTGAATCTTCGATGGGTTTTACGTAGATAAATTAAAATCTGCCACCCGTACGCCGGTTTTTTGGACAAGCCTATATTAATTAGCTAAACATAGTCTTGCCTTTATATTTTACTTTCCTTGTAGTAAGATTCAAACAGCATTCATAATATGAATAAAATGAAAATCAGCTCCGTAGAATAAAGTATGATAGCATTGATTTTCTTGAACACTATTTACATAAAGGTTGACTTCCATTTTTTGTTTGCATTATTTCGGAATGAATAGTTGTATACCTACTGCTGCGTACATCGTTCGGTTCAGGTTATTGATTGATTAATAAATTTGTGTAAATCTTCAATTATTCACTGTTAACATAATGAAACTTCCTGTAAGAAAAACTTATCTTACGTGGCCCATGTTATACCCAAGACGATGTTTGCACAATTGTCTTCCATTGTACTCCGAATGTTTCAGCATCAGATTTCCGAAGCCAATTTAAGCGAATAGCATATTCCGTAAACAAAATGACAATCATTACGTCAAGCGGTAAGCTTAGTTTAAACTTTTTCATTTAGACTTATTGCTAAATCTCTCAATCATAGCTGCCTTTTTACTAGGTAATTGTGTGTCATGTACGTGTTTGTAAATGTGTCTGTGTGTACACTTATCCACGTATAATTAAAATACAATCTAATGACAACTACAGACGATTCACTAGATATCCGTACGTCATGCCTATGTGTATTTCTTCTCGTTTGTTTTGGATTGAGAAGTAATCATTTATGGTACGTGGAGCCTCATTTAAGTGAAATTACAGTGATCTAACAACATATAACGATTCACTAGATAAGCATACATCACGTCAAGGGGTATGCGCACATTTTTTAAGGACTGAAAAGTAATCTGAAGGGCAAAACGCGTCAGTGCGTGTGACAGGCGGTAATTTTGTTATGTTGTTCGACGATAGGTTAAATAAAGGATTGCAAATTTGATTTAAAGAAATGTAGGTATATAATGAGGCTGCTGATTATATCAAGATCGGAATATTGATGCAAGTAGTTGTAATCACCATCCGGGCAAATCATGTTCATTTAAATAGGAAATTGTTTAGTTCCATACCGCATTCCCAGGTAGCGTGGTTTCTATTCTTTAATGAGGGATTGACCCCGGTTAGCTGGAACTTTACATCTAAAGGGATGTCATTTCGGCTCTACCTAAATGAAATGCTATCTAAGAAGCATTACTTGGTGTATAATTGAAAAGTCTTTGTAATTCGCGGCATGGTGACACAGTGCTTAGAGCAATGGATACGAAAGCAAACTTGCACATATTCGAGCTCTTATCACAACAACTTTTGGATTGTACTTAATGAGATCCTAATGAGGACTAAACGGATCTACCGGGTGAGTTGTCTATTTTACATTTTCCAATGCCTGGATTATACTGACTTATATATTTATATAATGGGGCAGGAGTGCATATGAAGATCGCAAACATTATTTAATTAATTGTTTTCACTGCCATCGCAACCAATATTCATTAAATTATATAAATGTCTAATTCAATACCATTTCCACAGCGTGTTGTCTGTTCTATAATGACATATTGGTAGTGGATAATTTGAATTTTGTCTAAATTTATGTCATTTAGGTTATATATAAATGATAATCTAACCAAGAATAAGTAAATGGTATATTATTGGAAAGCGCACCTCGTTTGCGACAGGGTAGATCAGTGGTTAGAGCAACAGATTCCAAAGTAGAGCCCTGTCCTCCACCCATTTTTGACATTACGTGATGAGTTCCCATAAGGATTAAACGGGTCTAATGGATGAATTTCGTTTTCTACATTATTCATTGCTTTGTTTATGCAGGTAATGTATGTATATAATGGGACAGGTGTTTATGTCAAGATCGGAATTAGGATTCAAATAGTTGTTATCGCCACCGCGCAATCCATATTGATTTAAGTATGAACTGCAAATAGAAGCACTGTGTTGATTGGGAGTTGCAGTGTTAAAATTGAAATAATATTCCGACCGTCGTATAAGGATGAACAAAAAATGTCGATTATCGTATGTTTACTGTATTTTTATTTAATTTATTTTGCATTACACTGTAATGTTTCAGCAATTGTTATCATATTCTTTCTTGTATAATTTGACTTATTTTGAAACTAAAAACGCGGTGTAATAAAAAAATAGTAAATGGTTTATTTCTTCTAATTCATTTGTAGAAAATATTGCAAGGATTTATAATAACGTAATTTAATTGCCAAGTAAGAAATCTTTAAGCATCCCTTTAGAAACAACTTGCTAATTGGTATAAATCGACAGTTTCAGGTAAACAAAATAGTATAACTAGTGAGTTAAGATATTGTAGCACAAAAATGGTTTACATGTAAACTTAAGGTTGGTATATTTATGGTATATCTATTCTGCATTTACGAAAAACGCTAACATCAAATATCTGCAAAGCCTGGACACGGAAGGATCAGTAAATGAAATACGTCAAATTTCCGATCGAAGATATACGGATAATTAAAATGGAGGGAAACTACCAACAATCTGTCGAGCGTTAAGCAAATTCTTCGGCCAGATGGAATATGTTTGAGACTGTGAATTGTACAGCAGAAAAATATGTTGATGCTTCTCCGGAAAATTTAGTGTAAACATTAGCTCACTCAAAATAATGAGGAAGCTGTTCGAAGATTAGAGAAAAAGATCGAGCAAACTGGCGATTCAGTAGAAATCTGTCGGCCAAATTAAACACATTTGAGCATGTGACTGATGCAGTAGTACAAAATTTTCAAGAAAATTATGATGCTTTTCTGGGAAATTCAGTGAAATAATTAGCACCATAAAACGAAATTCTAATTGGGAATGAGGAATCTGAATGAAATTTGGTTAAAAATTACGAAAAATTGTAAACCCACTAAAAAGTCTACTGGCCAAATTAAAGATATTTGATGTGTCTCCGGAAAAGTTAGTTAAACAATTATCTAATTCAAACGAATTGATGCTTCGAGAATATGCTTATAGAATTAGTCCAACAATTGAAACATCATACAATTAACATAAATTTATTGCGCAGATTATGGTACAAATTCTTTAAATCAAGTTTTCCAGCCTGAAATAAACACGAATCCCATTTTATTTAACCAGTCACCTGTTGAATTAGGATACCATAACGAATTTGATGACTTTAAAAACAATGGAACCAATCAAATGACCTATTGTCGAATTCGACATCCTTTGTGATATAAGATAAAACAAGATCATTCGTGGGCAAATACAAACTCAATTATAAAACGTTAAAATTAAAAAATAGAGAAAAACAGTCTGAGTTGCGCAAAGAACACATAACGCCAATTTAACGAGCGATGCACGTGCTCTATTAGATCGTTACATTTAATATCCAGCGTTGTTGCTCTCTGTACGTCGATTAAAAAATTGTAGATTCTCTTGAATTTTAGGGGTCATAAGATTGACATCGTGATAATCAGCCACTACAAATGGTACACCAATTTTACCAACCGGTATATCAAGAACTCTAAGGTGATAGTCTCGCAAAATTAATTGATTAGAAGTATTACTTCGAGCCATCTTAGATCACGATCAATATTTGTCACTAACAGTCAAGCACTTCTAGATGGGAAATTATTGCAGTATGTTTAAATTTGAAACCAGCTTAAGGTAGGTAGAAACAAACAAACTCACAATGTACTTACTCACAATGTACATGTCGCAAAATTTAGCAGTTGGCATAAACGGCAAGCTTTCACACGTTAGCTATTGTCACATTATATGACCGCAACGGACAAATGTACTTGAAATGGTTGCAGAAATTTCTGCCTGTTTCCAAATTGTATTAGAAGAGGGCCTCTCAATTCTTATAAGTTAATTTAAATACCCAATTTGAAATGCAAATCTATCAATATTAAAACATCATTTGCATTTATGACATTTAGGTATAGCTAACGATATCTCACTGCGAATTCATCAAAAATTGACACAATAAAAAATTGGGACTTGAGGACTGACGAATAAATCATATTTAATATTTTTCTAAACTAATGTCAATCCTGCACAGTTTTTATTGTATATTGACAGAAGAGAGATTCAAAACACACAGGAGTGTATGGAATCATAATGAAAGTTATTTAATCTCAAAATATCAAAGGTTAAATGTAGGGTCAATTTGATGCAGAAATTTTATACTACAATCTTGCGAAATATTTCCAAATTCTTCGAATTTCCTATAAGCATCAATTGCAAAATCAGTCGACTTGCTCCGCTATTTAGAAACATATACTCGCATGTTTCGAAGCTACATTTGTAGGCATATTTGCCAGATTGCATAAATCTGAAGTATAACAAATTTGAAATTTAATGACGTGCTTCAAAACCTAACCATCATTGCTCGCCAGATACTTCGCAGCATACCACTGAAAAGCTGCACGTACCTTCACCAGATATTGATTATAATAATACCAGAATGCGTAACCCGAATCGCTATTGCAAACAAAAGAGTGTTGTTAATGAACAAATTGCAACTGAATTAGTGATTATTTAGAAGCATATATATATATATATATATATATATATATATATATATATATATATATATATATATATATATATATATATATATATATATATATATATAGACCATGCGTAATTTCAAATTGCATCTGGTGGCTACCTGAACCTTTTCGCAATAACGTATGCAAGACAGTTTTAGTCCATTCTGCCAAAGATACGCGAAACATTTTAGAAATGTTAATTAACAAATATACCTCGTACACAAAACGATCAAAAGCTTGTAGAAAAGTATTTTATTCATAAATAAACAAATAATATTTGATAGAATACACTATGGAAAAGAAAAACGCAAAATTAATAATTTAACCGAAATATATTGAAAACTGGCATCTAAATGGATTCAATAACGACAAATAAAATAAAATTTATACAAACATATTCGACATTCCTCAATTATATTCATCATAATTATTGTAGTCTTAAACATAAAGAAAATGCACAAAATGTCAAATTATCTGACGAACAAAACAAAATATTAACAAAAATGCAATAGAAAACACTCGAATACCAGTAAAACCAATAAAAAAACAGATTTTATTCTAGCTGCCCTGAGTAATGCAATTAAATCATATAAATCTTATTGCTGAAACTGAATTCATAGGGAGCATTTAACTCGAATAATATCACACTTTAATATAAGGGCCTTCTTTAGTTTCATCGTTCGCTAAACTGAAACATAAGGACAACACGCAAAATGTTAAATTATCTAACGAAATGTCACACAAAATTAAAAATGCAATAGAAAACACGAATATTAGTTCAACAAAGAGACATAAATGTTCGCTAAACTGAAACATAAGGACAACACGCAAAATGTTAAATTATCTAACGAAATGTCACACAAAATTAAAAATGCAATAGAAAACACGAATATTAGTTCAACAAAGAGACACAAATGTTATTATAGCGGCACTGAGTAATAGAATTAAATCATACAAATGTTATAGCTGAGAAAAAATTCATATGGATCATTTAACTCAAATAATAACAAACATTTATAGATGAGCCATCCTTAGATTCTTCGTTTGCTAACATTAAACGTAGGGAAAATACGCTAAATGATAAATTTTCTGACGAACATTCAAACAAAATATTGAAAGAAATATATTATTAATCAATCGAATATTAGTACAACCAAATAACAAACAATTGTTATTGTTTCTAGCATCAGTATGAAAATTAAATAATTTAAATATTCCATTTTATTTAGTAGTTTCAATGGTATAATACGTGTTTAACTCCATCTGTTGCTCCGCATTCTCTTTCGCAATTTGAACTATGTTTAGATGTTTAAATTATTTTCCAACTTCCACAAAATAATATCAAGTTTTTCCAGCTGTTGTGTTATTTACTATAAAACTCAGTTATATAGAGCTGGGTAAATTGTTTTTCTAACAATTCATAAGAATAATAACAATTGTCTTCTAACTGCAGTTTCAGATCCACTGTGTGAATGTCAACAATGTTTAATTGATTGTTCAACGATTCTAGGTTCACCTCGGATTGTTTTTCGCAAACATTCAATTGTTCTTCTATTGTCTCCTTCATAATCTCAACTAGCTTTAATTTATACAATAATTTGGCAATCTTCATCTCCAAATGCAAATAGTTTTTGTCAAATTCATAATCTGTTGCAACATTTCTGAACTTAATTACGCTTAAATTTGCCATTTGTATTGCAAAATGTGCCGCAGCATGTTGTAAACGGTACTCTACATTTCGCACTAGTGTCTCATTCGCGTTCCCAATAAATTCCATTTTTTTCAATAGTTTTTCTAATATTTCCATGGCATGACACTGTTCTGCAACCAACGGCTTCACAGTTGCCTCACTCTCAGTTTTCATTTCGTCTAAATGCAGAGCTGTAACATCTGTCTGTTCCAAAGAATGTTCGGATATTCCCTCCATTATTTGATATGCCGTATCTTCTATATCCGAATTTATTGTTCGTCCTGAGTTTAAACGTTTGTCGCCTATAGTTCAATTTGTTCTGTCAGCGCCAACAACCTTAAATTTACATGTAAAAAAGTGCAATTTACACTTTAAGTAGTTCAATAAACGATAGTACATTTTTTACAATACGTGGTGATTTCGGAAAATAGTAAATTTACGTCTTCCATAGGTCTTTAATTGATTTGTTTACTGGGCAAAATTATCAATAACAATGTTTATATTTAGATATTTAAAGCACATATTACATCCAATGCATGCAATCAGGAGGCTGATTTGTAAAGTACAATACCAATTATTTATTTTAAAATTTAATTAGCACATTTAAATTTCTAAAATTTATTAACTCAATATCTTGTTATTTATAAAAATAGCTCTACTGGATACCAGTGATTCATATATCATTTTAGCAACTCAAAACGGACATTTCATAAGATACGAAATAACAATCATCATAGTCATATATAACGCACACACACACAAATATATATATATATATATATTCTTATAATTAGGAAAACACAAATAACAAAGTGGATAAAGGCCATTTATTTCGTGAATACTAATCATCTCTTATACAATCATACATATTTATACATTTTGGGTTTTCAATTGATTATGCTAGTGGTAACAAATCTGACTCGTTTTTAATTCTGTTTCTTGTTTTGGCTAGTTGGTGAGTATGCATGCGTGTTTGCATGTAAAGGTCATTCTCGCAGTATTGCAAAGTGATGTCTGAAATCTGGTCATTATTGTTTTGATAGCTTGAAAATTAACCATTTGTGCGCATTGTTCATTGTTACATATACAAGTGCTATTTTTCCCAGTATAATTGATCGTTTCACCTTGTTGCGCAAAGTTGTCGTTTCCACATGGTAACAGCGCCAGTGTGGATTGCAGTGTTAAACGCTCACATTGTTTGGAGACTTCTGTCATCGTATGCGCCTCTGTTATTTCCACTTCAGTTTGTTGCCAATCCGATTGTATGTTTGTTGATTCTAGTCGAGGGCCTGTTTGTTCTTGACTGGATACTAGTAGATTGTTGTTGAATTTTGTTATTCTTGGCCAGTCGATAAGAATATCATGTTGATGAAACTTTTGAATATTAAGGTCAGGTGCTTGTTGTTTTATGTAAAGGGCTTCATAGATAAATAATAATTTTTCTGATTTTGCTTTATGTAGAATTATGAAATTGGTCGAATTGACAGGGTGCCCCGTTGCCAATACATGATCGGAAATAGCTGATTTTCCTGACGGTGACAAGCATTTGTTTATCAATTTCTGTGGCAAATGTTGCTGGATTCTGCTTATCAATTGCTTCTTCGTACGTCCGATATATGTGCTACCGCACATACATGAGAATTTGTCGACTATGAATGATTTTGAGAGAATTGGCAATTGATCTTTGGCATCCAACCTCATGATTCTCCGTGTACCAAATGTCATATTAACTTTAACACTGGGAAAGTTGACCTTAGTTATTCTATTCAGCCGCCGTGCAATTATTGAGGCTGGTACATCGCCTCAGAGCAGATCTTCGTGATTCTGTTTGCTAGGTTGTTTACTAAGTTTCTTTTGTAGGATTTTGGCACACTACTGTTGTAGTGTGTATGTGCGGTAGCACATATATCGGACGTGCGAAGAAGGAATTGATAAGCAGAATCCAGCAACATTTGCCACAGAAATTGATTAACAAAGGCTTGGCACCGTCAGGAAAATCAGCTATTTCCGATCATATATTGGCAACGGGGCACCCTGTCAATTCGACCAATTTCACAATTCAACATAAACCAAAATCAGAAAAATTATTATTTATCTATGAAGCCCTTTACATAAAACAACAAGCACCTGACCTTAATATTCAAAAGTTTCATCAACATGATATTATTATCGACTGGCCTGGAATAAAAAAATTCAACAACAATCTACTAGTATCCTGTCAAGAACAAACAGGCCCTCGACTAGAATCAAAAAGCATACAATCGGATTGGCAACAAACTGAAGTGGAAATAACAGAGGCGCATACCATGACAGAAGTCTCCAAACAATGTGAGCGTTTAACACTGCAATCCACACTGGTGTTACCATGTGGAAACGACAACTTTGCGGAACAAGGTGAAACGATCAACTATACTGGGAAAAATAGCACTTGTATATGTAATAATGAACAATGCGCACAAATGGTTAATTCTCAAGCTATCAAGACAATAATGACCAGATCTCAGACATCACTTTGCAATACTGCGAGAATGACCTTTACATGCAAACACGCATACACACAAACACAAACGCATACACACTCACCAACTAGCCAAAACAAGAAACAGAGGTAAAATCGAGTCAGATTTGTTACCACTAGCATAATCAATTGAAAACTCAAGATGTATAAATATGTTTGATTGTATAAGCGATGATTAGTATTCATGAAATAAATGTGTTCTTTCTACCTAATTATATATATAAAAGATAGAAACACTGATGAAAATAACAGCGGACAAAGAAACCAAGGACCTCACGAGAGACCTGGACAAATTTCCTACGCAATCAAAATTTCCTACGAACCCAGACGCTTTTATTCTATTATATATATATATATATATATATATATATATATATATTTATCGTTACAAGTGTACATTTGAGATTAAATGACCAAAATATTAACGAATCCAGAACAATGGCTGTAGATACTTGTAGATGTAAGATTTATTAGTAAATGTTATTCCATGAAGTACGGTTCTTTTTTCTCATATATATATATACACACACACACATATATATATATATATATATATATATATATATATATATATAATGTGTTTTTGTAGTGAAATTCTCCTTGTGACACCAAAAAGAGTTTAGAGTTGTTGCGGATTGTTATTTGTATGCATTATGTGATTTTTTTTAAGTTCGTTTTTTAGTTCTATATGAAAATGTGACTAGAGAAATACCAATCGGCGCATACCTTTTAGCGAAAGTCGCAGAATTGCTGCGGTAAAAGAACTTTTCATGACATGACCGGTGCAAAATTTCCAACTGAGATACAAAAGTAATCAGTTTTACTTTAAAAAATTGGCTTACAGCTTTCCTATTTGAAAACTTCACTTCTGTTTTAGTAACCAAAGTAGGCAATGTAATACACAACTCCTCAATGACAGTGTAACTTGGCCTTCTAATGTGAATTATAGTTAAAAGTACAGCATGCAGATAAGTTTAAAATCCAATCAGCAGATAGGTAACTGTCGGTGGTAGATTCTAGTGTGCCATATTATTGAGGGCTAAAGTTAATTCACTTTTATCTTCTTAACAATTTGATTAATGTCAGCAAGCATAAAAACGAGCCTGTTCAGGCAATTAAAATTATGAGCATATAAACACAATAACACAATTGTATAAATTGAGTCATGTCTTTTTCATTGCTTGCCGCAGATAGAAATCCATTTTATCTATGTACATTTTTACTTCCGGTTCCAAATTAATTTATAACTATAATTTTCTACATTGTTTATTATGACAACTATTGCTGTAACTGTTCTTATTACAACCGAATCTAAAGTAATGTACCAGACAAAGAAATTCTACGCTAATTTAAGGACTGCTAGGTGAAATAGTTTATAGAAAGCAGAAATGCAAGTAACTTTCGTCATTAATAGCAAAGCTCTAATGCGGCAGATGGTAACGGTTTGCTTATAAAATGAATAACTTCATTGGTTGGGGTGGACGTGGAGGTTAGAGGTGAATTGGTGGCTGCATCCACAAATTTGATAACGTATTATGATGATTATGATGTTAGTCGCAATTTATATGATGATAGTAATGTTGATAAGGTTGTTGATGATGATTTTAATTAAGGTGCTGTCGGGGAGGATAAATATAATTATAATGATGGCGATGATCATGATGATGAGGATGGTGGTGGCCATGATATTGATGCTGATGATTATGTTTATACTGACGATGATAATAATAATGATTTTGTTGATAATGACAAGATATTGTTAATGATGATAATGTCAATGATGACGCTGGTGAGGATAGTGTTGGCCATGATACAAATGATGATGCTGATTACAATTATGTTGTTGTTGTTGTTGATGATGATGATGATGATGATGCTGATGATGATGGTGATGATGCAGATATAGAGGATGATGGTGGTAATGCAGATAGTGTCGTTGATAATGACAACGATGTTGCGTTAATGTTGATGATTACGATGATGAAATTCAGAATGATAATGATGGTGATGTTATTAAAAATGAAGTGTAAGACGATTAAGAATTTGATGATAGTACTAATGATGATGGTGAGTAGGACACTAAAGAATTTGATAATGAGGATAATTAAGATGATGAAGATGATGCTAGCGACGAAAAAAATGATTATGTTAGTGGAGATGATGATAATGATGATTTTGATGATAATGAAGGTGATGATATTAATGATAAATAAGAAGTTGATTATGATGGAGATAAAAATGATGATGATAATGGTAGTGATGTTTGTGATTATTAAAATTATGATGGAAGGTACGTTGGTAAGGATTATGATGGTAATGTTGATAATAACAATGATGTTGTGTTTAATGTTGATGGTTACGATGATGATAGACTGACTGATAATGATGGTAATATTATTGGTAATAACGATGATCGCGGTAAGCCAAAAAAAATAGATGGCAGATTGTAATTTAATGTATAGTTAAGTAAAAGTTGTTTCGGTGTATATATCACAATGACTCGCGCTTTTCTTTAGGAAAGCCAAATTTTGGCGAATTTTTATTTAGAATTTTGACTAAAAATGGTGTTACATCAATTGTGAAATATTTTCTACGTTGACACACTAATATTACGGAACAGCGTTATTATTTAATTGAAATTAAGACGGATTATTTCATAATTTCCTTGTAGTGACCTTTATTTCTATGCTCATCACATTATTCCTTTCATTATCTGGTTTTGTGTACTCTTGTTTTGAATGATATTTATTTTCGATGTCATTCTTCATCTTACTGTCTATGTTGGTTAACCATTTGTATTGAATAAATCAATTGATCTTTCTGCACGTTCAGAGAAATACAATACTGCTCTGTAACTGATTTGACAGCGAAGAAATTTTCTCTGGAATGTTGAAAAAACAATTTTACCGATGTGTTGAAATTTGAACTGTGTTGTATTGTGAACTTTTTTTAAATGTCTTCGAAAAGCGGACAAAAATGGAATAGAATTTGTCTTGAAAAATTTGTCCAACTAAATTTATGCAGTCACAATATATTAGGGCAATAAACATCGGTATAAATTTCGGTAAATTTTGTTTTTTTCAATTTAGTTATCGCTTTATTCTCTCTCTATCTATATTATATATATATATATATATATATATATATATATATATATATATATATATATATATATATATGATTTAGGTTATAAGTATTATGTTAAATTGATCTTTAAAACATATTACATAAATAATCTAAATGATCTTAATAAAATGTATGGCGCAAATTAATGAAAATATAGTTAAAATAGGTTTCATTAGTAACAATTATAACCTGGCTTTAGAAAAAGTCATAGAAGGTCGGGTCGTTAGTTCTGTCGCGAAATTCTCTACTATTTTAACAAGTAAAAAATTTTTAATGTTTCGTTTTTTTCCGAAAACATTTGTAAAATTATAAGAAAATTTATTATAAAACCAGCAACACAAACATAAAGATTTTATTCTTCCATTTAATTTTAAATTACCTGGAGCAGCTTACTGGAGAATATTTTAATCTGGTTAGGAGAAAAATGATTACTTGACGTTTGCTGCCCTCGAGTGGGGAATAAAAGTCGCGCCTACCTTATAATTTTGAGCTCTAAATTTTTTTCTATCAAGCCTTATCCTAATGCAAAGTAAAATATGCCACGACAGGTATTTTAAGACCAACTTTCTGGCTTACACAAATTTCAGTTTTCCTTCGTGCTCCAATGATGACTATGCAAAAGTCGCAACACATCAAAGCATGCGAGGGTCACTAGTCTTGTTTTTCTTGCGGTAGGTTTTATAAAATTTGATTGCTGTTATCTTATGTGTGAAGGCTTGATTTAAAGATGTACAAGGATGTCAACGTTAAAACCTAACGCTACACCATCTGTAGATACATAAAAATAATTCTGTATGTATGGATATGTGTATATACAAGGGAATAAAATTGTAAACATATGAAACCTGTTGCACAAACCTGTAGGTTTGCAATAATTAAATAGGCGTACACATTTACTTAAATCATGGTTTGGATATTTATTTTACCACCAATCACATTATATACATAAATTCAGTACACCAGTATCGTCTTTATTGTGAACACTTCACGTACTGTTCAGAATTTGCCGCGGACGGGGTTTGAACATAGGTGCGTCTGCTACGGAATCTGTTTCCCTAACCACTGAAACATCCTGCTGTGAACTTGGCTAAGTCTGAATTGCTCAAAGGAAGTATAACAGCATCCTACATATGCCTATAATCCAGAACAAACAACGAATTAAAATCGTTCCTCCTCAAAAACCATCACACTCTTGAAAGTACAGTGGTAAACGTCAAAATTTGTCGTAGACGTACCTATAATGAAACTATTAATTAATAGAAAAAAATAAGAGGCATTTTTGACGATCGGCACAGCGAAAATAGATACATTTGTTTATTAAATTTCATTTTATCTTAATTAATTTACTGGTTGTTTTATTATAAAAGAATTTTCATTTGAAATATTGGTAAGAACGTAGATACAGAGCGAAATAGGCAGACTTAAACACAGACAGTCAGATCTGTATATGGATTAATAGATATTTGATAATAATGATCTATCAACATACTTCTATCTTTGTGTGTGTGTATGCACACACGTTCAGAGGCAACTCTAATTTGGTAACATTACATTGATTAAATTTTGCTTAAATTTTATCATGAAACAACGCAATTTATCAATGAAATTTCGTTTTGAAATTTAAGATGACGATAAATAGCGTGTCGATGAGTTAAACTTGAGGCAATTGACTATATTCTTCTTTTGAAAATAACAAAGCGCTTTTTAATAATGTCACTGAAAAGATTGCGATAATAGCAACATCATCTGGAGAAGAATGCTTGATGGAAAACGGCTCCTAATTAGTGACAACATTTCGTGTTGATCGATAATTTTTATCACTGCTGACATTTAAATTCCCTTCGAGGCGGAAATTCTCAAAGTCGGTTAGACATAAAATCATCAAGATTGAGTCATTGAGTATCATAATACAACATGCCATTTTGTCAAATGATATAGGCAGATGGCGAAGAACGTTAAAAGATTTAACGAACATTAGTCGCGCGGGTGGTGATAACAATTAATTTTAATCAAGTTTGAGATCTTGATATAAAAAACTGACCCATTATGTACACACCTTCATCAGGATAAATTAAGTGCTGTATAGTGTAGATAAAGCAAATCCTCCAGTAGACCGGTTTCGTCCTTATTGGGAACTCATCACGTACTTCCAGAGTTTGCGCGGACGTGCCCAGTTTTGAGCCTTGTCCGCGGAAAATTCTGGACAGTACGTGCTGAGTTCCCAATAAGGACGAAACCGGTCTAATACGAAAATGTCAGTTTAGAGATGGTTAGTTGGTACTTTAAGTCTAAAGGGATGTATTATAGGCTCTTCATAAAGGAAAGATTAAACAGGAAACATTAGTTAGTATATAATTGAAAACTGTTTGGAGTGTGCGGAAAGGTGGCTAAATTGTTAGAGCACCATGTTCCGAAGCAGACGTGCCGAGTTTCGAGCCCTGTTCGCGGCAAATACCTGCCAGTACGTAATGTGTTCCCAATAAGGACGAAACCGGTCTACTGGATGAATTGTCTTTTCCACTCTATGTAATACTTAGTTTGTACTGATAAATGAATGTACATAATGGGTCAGGTTTTCCTATCAAGATCGCTACCATGATTAAAAGTAACTTTAATAGAGTATTGTATTAAAAATGTGATGAGCTGACAAGTAATAGACATAATCATTCACAGGTACCGAAACCGACTTTCATGCAAAATGTTTTCCAGCCTTTATATTTGAATACTATGCAGAAGGTTTAGAATTGGCGACTTCAGAAAAATGCAAGTCTTAAAGATCTTGAAAAATGATTTTTTCAAAAACAAACCATTGTTACTTTTATTTCAGGCAAACCAAACGTCCGAATTATATGTAAGTTTAAATAAACCAAGCCTTGTCAAAAATGGTAAGTAATAGGCGATAAAATGAAAAAATTTTTTTTCATTATATGTAAGATGTTGTTAAAATGATACTGCTCGTCTACAAAATAAAGAAATTTAGAAAAAAAATTACCTCGCACTTGGTTTGTTAAAAAGTTGTTTGCACTCATTATCATCATTTTACGCAGAAAACTGAGTCAAAGTGAGGGCAGAAGTTGCAAGCAAATTGTTTAGCAAATTAAGAGTTAGGTAGTTAATCTGTTCCTTATCGCGCAACAAGTAACAATTTTAGAAATGGATTGTTTATTCAAAATCTGTAAGAAAGAATGTCTCCCTGTTTATGTTACTCGCATTATATAAACATAAGGAAGCACCGATCTGAGACAAAAATGTAATCGGTTGCTAATCACAAGGAGCTTTTGCCTCGAATTCGAATCTAAGACTTGTCTAATTATAATCAATCCGTATATGCTATGAAACTTATAAAATATAAATTAAACGAGATAATTTAATTATCTATTTCGGCAAATGGTAATTAATTTTGATGTGCAAATGGCTTTTCATGTTACTATGAAAGTACCATGTAACTGAATGATGTCATGATAATCGCGAAACGTATTTGGATTTGCTGGAGTAACAGGTGTTCAGAACTAGATATAGTTATCAATTACTGTGAAAATTCGCGTATCTTCAGATTCAATGTGTCGGTACCATGTACTTATTCAGCAAACATAATGTTGTTATCAGATACTGATACAATAGCCATAGCGTTGGTACAGTTTAAAGGCTTTTATTCTATAATATATATAGTGAGTTGATTTTGAAATAGCATTGTCGAAAACTTTATATGGAATAAGCTTCACTACTGCAGGTTTACACATTCGTATGGGAGATTGTACTGTCCTGTTTACCCAAATTCCTCACTGAAATGTATAGTGGAAAAAGAGCGTAATATCGGCTCCTACTAATGAGTCGCAAGTAAGCTCGAAACGAACGTTCACATGAGATTAAACCTTCCGTTCATGCTGTCTTTGGCTAATCCTTCTGGCCATTTTGAACTGATTTTTTACTAGGTGCGCAACGCCTCATACAAGATAGAATCTTATAATAGGTGTTTGTAAACTGGCTAATTCATCTTTTAATTAAGAAACAAAGAAAATGTAACTTCGATTTTTCTTAAGTCAATATTTAAATTTTAATGTGAATAAAATTAGCACACAAATAAAACTGTATTTATACTTAGCATAAAAAACCTAGATGGGATTAATTCGTCAATAATTAATTTTTTGGTATTGAATACAATAAGCCTACGTTATGTAACATTGACTATATCAAATATTTCATCTTCTATCTTTGTTATATATTTACCATAAATTTCATTAAAGTGCAAGTTCGTGTTTTAGTGACTGTAGTCAATTAATTTCAGCACACATTATGTAAAGAAGACCAACTACCAGCGGGAAAGAAGCTATAGTATGCTTACCTTCATTATTGCAATTCATTTCTTTTGCACATAAACAAAATATCAACCCGTTTAAATACTGTTTGTTTTAGCAGTCACAAACAAGAAAAATTAACGAAAATTACACGTACTGAGGCGTTAGGCTATTCCGTGGTCATCGTCAGTCCCCAACAAGATGGCCGTATTTTGTTTTATATATTATGTATATAAAATCAAAAAGCGTGTTCAAATCCTCATACACCAAGAAAAATTTTGCCTGAGTGTAATTTTTAGCGGAAAAATTTTCATCCGCACAGTATCAAATCCGCCATGCAGCTTCTGTCCTTTGTATAGTTTAATCGACTAAATATATATTGAATTCAGGAATAGTGTTAAAATTTATTGTGATCTACTTTGCAGAATTAAAACTATAGGCACATTTTTAAAAACCAGTTTCTATACAGAAAAAATATACCATCAGTCACATATACAGTGAGTTTCGAAGTTTCACGGTCATCCTCAGAGCACAGAGTTAAACTGGTTCATGTTGGTCAAACAACAACATATATAAAGTCATATATATATATATATATATATATATATATATATATAAGTTGTATGAAAAGACAAAATTTGTTTTTTATCCTTTTAAATCAAGCTTGCAAGCTGGATATAAACACTAATCCTAATACATATACATTTGTAAATGAAAACTAAACATTGTATTAGGTAGCTTTGGCTAGAAACCTTCATTTTCATAATAGTTATCATTACATGTGCAACCATTATATGTAATTTTTTTAAATCTTCAATTCCATACCACTTTCATAGGTAGTGAGATGTCTGTTCTACCATGAAAGACTGGTAGCAGCTAATTGGAATGTTAGCCCTAAACAGATGCGACGCAAAACCATCCTTAATAAAAGACGAACCAAAAACATAATTATGTACATAAATCAAAGTTTTTTGTGTGTGCAACAAAGTGGCGTAGTGGATATTCTCCGACGCCGAAGCAAATGTGCCCCGGTTCAAACCCTGTTTACGCAAAAATTTTGGAGGTTACTTCAAGAGTTCCCAATTAGGAGGAAACCGATCTACTGGATGAGTTGCCTTTGCTTTTATGCAATTCTTATATTATACACACATGCACCACACACACACACACTATATATATATATATATATATATATATATATATATATATATATAGTATATATATGATTGGATTATTTTTTATATCAAGCAAGCAAACACGATTTAAATAATTACTATCATCATTTAATGATTAATGTTTGCAATTTTACTTGACTGGATTTTCGGCTACTCGATGTAATTATCGTGTAAATAGTTTTAAAAATTAAAGCAATTTATTACTATGTCACCTGCATGTCCCTAACAAGCTGATTAAATTTGGCAAATAACAAGAGTGGCAAGTATTTTCATCTCGTGGCTTCTAATGATAACAGCATATGGCTTTAAACAGTCTGCCCGTTCTCGTGCCAATGAAATTCCTAGCTGGCTCAGATAGGTGTGTAATGAATATGAAGCAAAGGAATAGTCAAAAGATTTTTTTCAGTTTGCCAAAATTCATTCCTGAATAGAGTTGTTGAGAAATTGTACGCTTGAAAATTTTTTCTCCTTATCCTCTGTCGAATTGATTGATTTAAAATATTTTAAGCAATAACAAGTGTAGAAATAAATGCACTTAATTCAATCATTTGCTGTCCATTTTACAGTTTATTTTATATGCGCATATTTAAATAACAGTTTTCAACTATCCAGATCGAAGGAAGTATTATGCTTGCATTTGTCTGAAAAAGAGATAGAACGACAAATTAAAAATCACGTTTCCTTGAGATGAAAGCGTAAATGGCAGGACTTATATGGTTCACAAATACAGCGAAATAATCCACTCAGTGTTTATTGCGCAGTTTATTTTAATTAGATTATGCCACAGATATTTAGCTTAGTTTCTGCCCGTTTCTGTCAATCAAGATTCATTAGATACAAATTTATGTAAAAGCATAAGCCTTCATTGGAATTGGTTAAACAAGGTCAGGACGCACTATAACCGTATTAATATTAATGATTACGTAGGTATATATCTTTACTGTATTTGAATTCAGCTGTTTGAACCTATTTGAAGGTGAAAAGCATTGAACTGTCTGTAATTTAAGGCACATATGCATTACAAATAAGCAATCAATTCTTGTGCAGGTGGTGGTAACGATTCGTTAAATCACGTTTGCGAGCTTGAGGTAAACACCAATCAGTTGTCGAATAACATAGCTTTCCAAATTTATGCATTTCTGTTTGATCCACGCTAGTCAGTTGGCCGTCGAACTCTGACGATGATCATGGAAGCTCAAAACGCGACAGTACGTGTGACTAAAATTAGATTTACTATATTTTTCGACAAGTGGTAATTTACAATGGAATTGGTGTTTACTTTAAGCTCGGAAACTTCATCTAAAGTATTTAAGGCATATGTTTGTTATCTCTCATTAAGGCTTTATAGTAAGTAATAAGAGAAAAAACAATTATCAAACACTAATTGACTGTGCGGGTGGTGGTAAAAATTCTTTAAATCAAGTTTGCGAGCTTGAAGTAAACACCAATCCCATTGTATGTAACCAGTCAACAAACAACATAGCAAAACTATCGCCAGGCGCAGGCACCGACGCGTTTCAACCTTCCATGATCATCATCAGAGTACGACGGAAAATTGACCTGCAATGATCACTGAGCAATGCAAATATATGGAAATCAGATTTGATCATGCGGCTCTCCAGTAAATTGTACTTTACTGGAAATGATTAAATACAAAGTAATTGGTGTTTACTCCAAGCTCGCAAACTTGTTTTAAAGAATTGTTACGACCACCCGCGCGGTTATTGATTGGTTAATTTGGAAGAATTGCTCCTCGGTTCGAGGCTCTGTCGCCGCATTCTGTTAAGTACTCGACGCATGCTCAATAAAGATGTGACCGATCTATTTTATGAATTTCATGTGTTATCTTAATCACTTTGAAGTTTATATTTGCAATTAAATATATATATAGTATGTATATATATATATATATATATATATATATATATATATATATTTGTGTTACTAATCCATCTTATGCTGACATTTTTCAGCTTAGCGCTGGTAGCAATTACAAAAGGTGCAATTCGTCATCTTAACTAAGTTGGACAATTTTTGTCGCGATGAGCTGTTGGTTAAAAGTAGCCTAACTAAAATTGAAAATCTAACAAATATAACTGACTTCTAGCATTAAATATTGAATAATAACAATCATTTAATCTATGGTTCAAAAATATTTTATTAGTGAATGAATCATGTGCAGTTATGAGCTTCTGTCATTTTTCGTGCGGCTTCGCGAGTAGTCGTGCTGTAGTCCGGCAATTCTGTGTACACATTGCCTAGCAGATAAATGGTCAATTTTTAGGCTATCCTGAGCTTTATGCAGTTTTATTTAACTCACAAATTAACGGAAGACAAGTTTTTCCAATGCAAAGGAGACAATAAAGGCAAGTCTGTCAACAGGATTGCTTGACTTTCAACTTGTTGTCTGTTGTTGGCGTCCGAACTCGAAGGACGATTCCCAACTATTGTTGTTGGTAATGTTGTTCGACTTGTTCCAGTGAATATTATAACTTTTAAATTTGCGTTTGCCAAGAAGCGCGTCTACTTTTATAATATTATTCACAACCAACCAGTTAACTGTCCAAAAACGTGTACGTTAATTCGCCTCAAGTCTGATAAGCATCTTTGAGCGAGTTTGAATTCGTTGACAGCGACGACTAGAATTGGGCCTTAAAAGAGACACGCAAATCTATAAATTCCGAACAGCTCATCCTACAATTAGTCAATGCTAATGACTTTAACGCATAAAAACAGACTGAAATTGTGCTATGAGAATTATTTATTGCATTTCAAATATGTTGTTTTACTAATACTTGTGCCTATAAAGAAAATATTGGCTAACATCGGTAGGTAGAAAACATTTACTCGTATGCAAAAACGGATGCTTTGGCTCGGGTTAAATGTTTACGTATTCGAATGCTGCCTCCAGAAATCCGGGATACAACTATGAAGAAAAGGCGTACCAGTTCGATCCTCAGCCTCATAAGGCATAACAATTTCGTGCGGTGAGGCTGGTGAAAACAAAACAGATGTTAATAAATTATATCATGTTTCTTACGCTATTTTTCGTTTATTCTGACGACAAATTCATTGAAATTCTGTCATTTTACATTTAGGTTATATATGTATATATATATATATATATATATATATATATATATATATATATATATATATAATGCAATTTAACCTAGTATTTATCTTTTCGTTCCGTAAAATGTGAGTTTACTTATGAGGAAATGGTAAAGAATTTATTTTTGGTACATAATAAAAATAAAGGTAATCATTTACACTAGACTCCTGTCATTAAAGACAGCCTTGCAAACGTATTGATTGATCATGGAAGGTCGAAACGCGTCAGTGCGTTGCGGCTGGCGGTAGTTTTGTTATGTTGTTCGACGACTGGTTAAATACAATGGGATTGGTGTTTACTTCAAGCTCGCAAACTTGATTTAAAGAATTGTTACCACCACCCGCGCAATCAATTATTGTTAAATTGTATTGCCTATATATGTATATGTGGCGAAAGCTGCAAACAGTTAATGTTCGTGACTGCATAGAAATTGTGCAGCCGACATTTCCAGTCAAGTTCAATGTATGCGAGACTGCTAGAGGTGAGAGCCGCATATCTAACATTTGATTTCCATATATATTCAATGCGGTTTGATCCTCGATAGTCAGTTTGCCGTCGTACTCTGATGATGATCATGGAAGGTCGAAACGCGTCAGTGCGTTGCGGCTGGCGGTAGTTTTGTTATGTTGTTCGACGACTGGTTGAATACAATGGGATTGGTGTTTACTTCAAGCTCGCAAACTTGATTTAAAGTATTGCTTTGATGTTCGTATGGTAATCATGTAAATTTAGACGTACGTTTTATGATAAAAAGTTGGTTTATCGAGGTGTAATTGTAATACAATCGAATCAAGGTAATTTGACTGTGGCGACGACTGAATTAACTGAACTGTTGAAAATGGGAATCTTTCTTGAAAGAAAATTTCGTCTTTGCGTTTAAAATACAGTTTAGTCTGATTTGTTGTAGTTGTGTCAATGATGATCTTCACCTAAAACAATATATA